>VZRL01000895.1:68091-93955 GCA_013397895.1 Origma solitaria | reverse complement strand
TTTAAAATTAAAAAAAAAAAAAAAAAAAAAAGAAAAAAAACCCCAAAGCAAAGCCAGCGAGATGTTTTATCTAAACTTAGAAACAAGGTTTTATAAACTGCAAAAAGCCCCTGGCATTTATAGGCTTCGGGCTCTGCTGTCGCTCGGATGGGAAATGGGCCTTTTTATTTATAATAAATCGATTTTCTAAATAGCCCTGTCACGAACCAGCCACGGCAACAGAGGGGACGTCAGCCAAAGCCTTTTTGTTTTAAACCTTCTCCGAAGAGCTGTGGGGGTTTTTTCCGGAGAAATCCGAACGGTCGCGAAGAGAACGGAAATCCCAGAATGCCATGGCTGGGTCCTGCTCATGTCACCAATCCAGACCCCAAAACCACAGATTCCTTTCCCTTTGGCTAGCCTAAAAAAAAGATTTCTAATTATTTTTGAATATTAATTATTTTTTATGTGGTTTGATCCTTTTGTCTGTGCCTAATTCCCATGGAAATCCCACGGCTGTGTCCTACTCATTTCACTGATCCAGACCCCAAAAACACAGATTCCTTTTTTTCTGGTTGTCTTAAAAAATTTGTGATCATATTTGAATATTAATTATTTTTTCCTGTGGTTTTTGATTCTTTTGTCTGTGCATAATTCCCATGGAAATCCCATGGTTTCCCATGCCTCCTTCCTGCGGCAGGAAAGAGCTGCTCATGTCACCAATCCAGACCCCAAAACCACAGATTCCTTTCCTTCTGGTTGTCTTAAAAAAAATATTTCTGATTATTTTTGAACATTAATTGTATTTTCTGTGGTTTGATCCTTTTGCCAGTGCATAATTCGCACAGAAATCCCATGGCTGTGTCCTGCTGCAAGTAACTGCTGCTCATGTCACCAATCCAGACCCCAGAAACACAGATTCCTTTTCCTCTGGTCATCCCAAAAAATGATTTCTGCTTATATTTGAATATTAAATATTTTTTCTGTGGTTTGAATCTTTTTTCTGTGCATCATTCCCATGGAAGTCGCATGGCTGTGTCCTGCTCATGTCACCAATCCACACCCCAAAAACCACAGATTCCTTTTCCTCTGGTCATCCTAAAAAATGTTTTCTGATATTTTTGAATGTTAATTATTTTTTCTGTGGCTTAATTCTTTTGTCTGTGCATAATTCGCACAGAAATCCCATGGCTGTGTCCTGCTGCAGGAAAGTGCCAGGTCCTGTCACCAATCCTGACCCCAAAAACACAGATTCCTTTTCTTCTGGTTGTCTTAAAAAATGATTCCTGGTTATTTTTGAAAGTTAATTATTTTTTTCTGTGGTTTGAATCTTTTGTCTGTGCCTAATTCCCACGGAAATCCCATGGCTGTGTCCTGCTCACGTCACCAATCCAGACCCCAAATCCACAGATTACTTTTATTCTGGTTGTCTAAAAAAAAGAATTTCTGATTATTTTTGACTATTAATTGTATTTTCTGTGGCTTAATTCTTTTGTCTGTGCCTAATTCCTATGGAAATCCCATGGCTGTGTCCTGCTCATGTCACCAATCCACACCCCAAAAACACAGATTCCTTTTTTTCTGGTCATCCTAAAAAAAGATTTCTAATTATTTTTGAATACTAATTATTTTTCCTGCGGCTTAATTCTTTTGCCTGTGCATCATTCCCATGGAAATCCCATGGCTGTGTCCTGCTGCAGGGAAGTGCCAGGTCCTGTCGCGGATCCAGACCCCAAAATCAGATTCCTTTTCCTCTGGTTGTCATAAAAAAAGATTTCTGATTATTTTTTAATATTAATTATCTTTTCCTGTGCATAATTCCCATGGAAATCCCATGGCTGTGTCCTGCTCATGTCACCAATCCACACCCCAAAAACACAGATTCCTTTTTTTCCGGTCATCCTAAAAAAAGATTTCTAATTATTTTTGAACATTAATTATCTTTTCCTGCAGCTTAATTCTTTTCTCTGTGCCGAATTCCAGCCTAATTCACCCAGGAGTTCTCTCTTCTAAATTTAGCCCAGGCTGTTATTCCCTCCCATCACAAGTGCTAATATCCCTTAGGTTAGCAATAATTAGAGGCTAATTTTCAAAACCTGAAAGGAAATTACACCTCTAATTCATCATTTAGAGCTGAATAATTGCTGTAAATGACACGCGGAGCACATTAAACAAAACAAAAAAAGGGGGTTTTTTTTTTGGTTTTTTCCCCCAAATAAAAATTAACCTCAACACAAATTAAGATTATGTGATCCCACTTAGATTAATGATGCCAATTAAGAGAGCACATCCCAAAGCTCGTGGGGTTTGTGGGAGAAGGAAGAGCAGGAAAATAACCCCAAATTCCTGTTGGGTTCCTGATTTCCACGTTAACTCCTTCACAGCGGCTGGGCCTGAGCCACGCTGTAAAGTCTCTCCCAACCCAGCCTTCCCCAAAAAGAAAATTTTCTCTATTGGAATGAACGAAATTAATTAAAAACCCAAAAAAACAAAACAAAAGCAAAACAACAACAAAAAAAAAACAAACCCAAAACCAAACAAATAAAAAAACCCCAAAAAACAAACAAAATAACCACCCAAAAAACCCCCCAAAACAAAAAAAAATCCCAAACCAAAACAAAAAAAACCCCAAAGCAAACAAAAAACCAAACAAAAAACCCCCAAAAAACAAACAAAAAAAGAAAATAAAGCAAAAAACCAGAACCAAACCAAACCAAACCAAACCAACCAAACCCCAAAACCAACCAAACAAAAAATCCCCAAAAACCCACCAAAGAAACCCAAAAACCAACCAAACAAAAAAACCACCAAAAAACCAAAAAACCAACAACCCCCCCCAAAAATAAAAACAAAAAACTCCCGGGTAACCTTGGCTGTATAAAACAAGGAAAAGAAGATCCACCATTAACTCAGTGTCATGATAGAGTTTGATGTGAAAGGTTCGTTTCCTGTCGGTCTCAGCATTTCCATGGTCCCCTCAGTTATTTTCCGGTGATGATATTTTCTGAATTTCAGAAGTTCCCCAAACCTCTCTCCCTCCCTGGATCTGTTCCAGCCCTTCCCAACCCTCTGTGAGCTCCTTGCAGAGCCTCCACCTCATGGTCCTGTTTGGGATGAGCCCACGGGATTCGGAATCAGCTCGGGCACCCCTCGGGCAGCACAAAGGGAGAATTTCTTCTCTGGAAGGGAAATTTTCCTACTGGATAGGAGATTTCCCTCCTGGATGGGAGATTTTCCTCCCTGGAAAGGAGATTTTTGTCCTGGAAGGGGTATTTCCCTTCTGGATGGGAGATTTCCTTTCTGGAAGGGAGATTTTCTTCTCTGGAAGGGAGCTTTCCCTTGTGGGAGGGAGAATTCCCTCCTGGAAGAGAGGTTTTCCTCCTGGATGGGAAATTTCCCTCCCTGGAAAGGAGATGTCCCTCCCTGGATGGGAGATTTCCCTCCCTGGAAGGGAGGTTGTCATTGTGGGAGGGAGACTTCCTTCATGGAAGGGATATTTTCCTTCTGGATGGGAGACTTTCCTCCTTGGAAGGGACATTTCCCTCCTGGATGGGAGATTTCTCTCATGGAAGGGAGATTTCCCTCCTGGAAGGGATATTTTCCTCCTGGATGGGAGATTTTCCCTCCTGGATGGGAGGTTTTCTTCTCTGGAAAGGATATTTCCCTCCTGGATGGGAGATTCCCCTCCTGGAACGGAGGTTTTCCTTGCGGGAGGGAGATTTTCTTCTCTGGACAGGAGATTTCCCTCCTGAAAGGAAGATTTCCCTCCCTGGATGGGAGATTTCCCTCCTCTAAGGGATATTTTCCTCCTGGACAGGAGATTTTCCCCCTGGAAGCGAGATTCTCCTTCTGGACAGGAGATTTTCTTCTCTGGACAGGAGATTTCCTTCCCTGGAACAGATATTTTCCTCCTGAAAGGGACATTTACCTCCCTGGATGGGAGATTCCCCTCCTGGATGGGAGATTTTCTTCTCTGGACAGGAGATTTCCTCCCTGGCAAGATTTCCCTCCCTGGAGGGGACATTTCCCTCCCTGGCCGTTGCCATCGCTGTGGTTGGGGTCACAAAGAAAAACCCCAAATTTCTCCTGCAGGGGTGGAATTGATTGTGCAGCGACATCCTGGAGTAAAGCGGAACTGGTGTGAACTGGGAGGGCAAACTGGGGAGGGCAATTGGCAAACTGGGGAGGGCAATTCCCCGCCTGCCCTGACTTTCCCCCATTTTTCCTGAGCTCAAAAGTTCCTGAGTTCAAATGTTCCTGAGCTCAAAAGTTCCTGAGATCAAAAGTTCCTCAGCTCAAAAGTTCCTGAGTTCAAAAGTTCCTGAGACCAAAAGTTCCTGAGCTCAGAAGTTCCTGAGCTGAAAAGTTCCTGAGCTGAAAAGTTCCTGAGCTCAAAAGTTCCTGAGATCAAAAGTTCCTCAGCTCAAAAGTTCCTGAGTTCAAAAGTTCCTGAGACCAAAAGTTCCTGAGCTCAGAAGTTCCTGAGCTGAAAAGTTCCTGAGCTGAAAAGTTCCTGAGACCAAAAGTTCCTGAGACCAAAAGTTCCTGAGTTCCAAGTTCAAAACTCCCCGGGATGAACTGGGATGGGATCAAAAACTCACCGCGTGTTAAAAATCCACGACAGGTGTGGAAAGTTTGGATTCAAAAGTTCAGAGTTTGAATGCAAACAAAATCTCGAGGGTTGCTGAGTATTTTAGGGACATTTTTAGGGACATTTAGGACATATTTAGGGACGTTCTCCCTGCACAGCATAACATCCCTTTCAGAAATACCTATTTTCCAAAGGGGTGACATTTCCCTTTACCAAAAGGGCTGTTTTTTTCCATTTTTCACAATTAAAACTAAATTTAAAAAAATACGAGGAGCATTTTGGCATCTTGCTTTTGGGAAGGTGAATTAGTGACCCCTGGCTTTCACAATAATTAAATTTTTCTCCATTTTTCCGAGCACTCGTGGAAAGAAATGCCTTTAAATCCTCCTCCAGCACAGCTCCAGATTTAGCACCATCAGTTTGAGATTTTTATGGCTCCCGGGGGAAATTCGGAACATTCCTGAAACTGAAGGAGCGTTTTGGAGTCCCTGAGCTGCAGCCCAGCCTCTCTCAGGGTAAATCAGGCAATATTTGGGTTAAGGGCCGATAAATATCGGTGCTGTTCCTTGAGTCACTAATAAATGGGAAATATTTCATCTCCGAAACATTTCCCGGAGTGATTTCCAGCGGTGTCAGCACCAAATGCCTCGGGGCAGTGTGGGTGTTGATAAAAATGGATTTTTAGGGGGGAAAAAACCCCCAAACAGAGAAATGAAACCTTCTGATGTGAGACAGCCTCAGCTGGGCTGAAATAGTTCCGTGGGTTTCATTGAGGACGAGTGGAAATTCTGTGGTTTTCACTCCGGAGGAGATGGGGGAAAATGAAGGAGAGGAAAGGAAAAAGAGAAAAAAAGGAAAAAGGAAAAGGGAAAAGGGAAAAGGGAAAAGGAAAGGGAAAAGGGAAAAGGGCAAAGGAAAAAGGGCAAAGGAAAGGGAAAAGGAAAGGGAAAAGGGAAAAGGGAAAAGGGAAAAGGAAAGGAAAGGAAAGGAAAGGAAAGGAAAGGAAAGGGAAAAACGGAAAGGAAAAGAAAGGAAAAAAAAGGAAAGGGGAAAGAGGAAAGAGAAAAGGAGAAAGGAGAAAGAAAGGAAAAAGGAAAAAGGAAAAAGGAAAAAGGAAAAAGGAAAAAGGAAAAAGCAAAGATATGACAGAGATCTTTATCTCCACACATTTTGTAACCAAAGCTGCCACACAAAATTGTTCAGGATAAACGCACATTATAATCCAGAGGGAGAACAGACCTGTGGAAGAAGCAGGAGGGCAACTGGGGTTTAATTTTGTTTTTTTTTTTTCTTTTTTTCATTTGAAGTTTTTCTCCAGAGCTCCCCCGAGATGCAGTTCCCGAAGGTTTCACAGGAGGCAGCACAGGCAGAGCTTTCAGGATCCTGCTGCTGTCATCAGCTGGTTTGGAAATCTGTCTTTTCCTTCCCCGTGTCCCGTTCTCCCTCTATAAATCAGGAAATAATAACTCAGCTCTTGTCTGTCCCATTTACATTCCTGGGTGGATGGGGATTGTTCTCCTGGTGTTTGTTTATAAGGAATTCAGCGAAAATGGGCTGGATTTCATCTGGGGCTGATGTTTTACTGTAAGCAAAGTGGAGGAGCAGAGTGAGGGGCCCAAAGGAAGCTTTTTCAAAGTTTTTTTTTTAAGGATTTCAACTTTTTATAGTAGAAATTGAAATTTAATTTAAATTATTTATTTTATGACAAACTTTATTAGTTTTTTACCTTGCCCCCACTAAACCCCACCGAGGTCAGAAGTTTTGGGAGGAATCTCTCCCTGCTCCTCTGCCCAAAATCTTTGTGGAAAGGGAGAAGGTGAATTTGTAGAAATAATTTTGGGGGGAAAAAACACAATCAAACCAAGAGACTTTCAGCTCACATATCCCAAAGTGCACATCCCCCCAATAATTTATTTGTTCACCTTAGCGAGATTTCAGATACATTCCCCCAATAATTTATTTGTTCACCTTAGCGAGATTTCAGATACATTCAGGATTTTTTTCTGAGGAAATGACCGGCACGAACTGTCCAAACATGATAAACCTGGAGAACAGCACGGAGAAAATCCAAAACACCGCGGGCAGAAAACGCAGTGCCCATTTCAGGAGAAGTCTTTAAAAAACACAGCCAAACTCGTACAACATTCAGGAAAAATGCTGCTGCAGGCAGAAGAAAAAAACAAACAAACATTTTTTTTCAACCAAAGACTGGCAAAGCAAAAAAAAAAAAAAAAAAGCCCAAAGCAAATTGTGTACAATTCCCACAGTTCTGATGTCAGGAGGAATTGAGATTTCAGTGATATTTGGGGAGGTTTTGTATCGTTGGCGGCAAGGAATTGCTTTGGAAGTGGAAATCTGCAGAAATGCTGGGCAGGTTTGTGTTTCCCCGCCTCAGAAAATGGTTTGCAAGGGCCGAGTTTTGGCAGCTGATAAAAGAAATCGGGATCGGTGCGAGAAAGTCTCGTTCTTTGGGCGAGAGACTGAGCGTTGGAAATTCTGTTTATTTTCACCGCGAACACGTGGAGGCTTCTGACTCTGAGAACGGTCCTGGTGGGGCTGTGATGAGAAAGGAGAGGCCTGGGCCTGAGTTTGGGGTTGTATTGAGGTGTTAATGTGGCAAAGCAAAGTTTGGGGCAGGTTTTGGGGTTTGGGGCAGGTTTTGGGGCTGCCAGATTTCTTGGGACAGAAATGAGTGTTATCAGAGTTTGGGGCAGGCTTTGGGGCTGCCAGAGGTGCCATTTCTGGGGACAAAAATGAACGTTATCAGAGTTTGGGGTCACCAGATTTCTGGGGACAGAAATGAGCATTATTGGAGTTTGGGGCAAGTTTTGGGGCCATCAAATTTCTCGGGACAGAAATGACCATTACAAGAGTTGGGGGCAGGTTTTGGGGCCGCCAGATTTCTCGGGGCAGAAATGAGCATTATCAGAGCTTGGGGCAGGTTTTGGGGTCATCAAATTTCCGGGGACAGAAATGAACATTATCAGAGTTTGGGGCAGGTTTTGGGGTTTGAGGCAAGTTTTGGGGTTTGGGGCAGGTTTTGGGGCTGCTGGATGTGTCATTTCTGGCGACAGAAATGAGCATTAACAGAATTTGGGGCTGCCAGATATATAATTTCTCAGGACAGAAACGAGCATTATCAGAGTTTGGGGCAGGTTTTGGGGTTTGAGGCAAGTTTTGGGGTTTGGGGCAGGTTTTGGGGCCGCCAGAGGTGCCATTTCTCGGGTGATGCTTCCATCCCCAGCAATTAATTTCCCCGCAGCTCACGTTCGCTCTTTCCTCCCTCTCGGGCAGCACGAGAGAAACGCAGCGCGCTCTGCAGAGAGGGAATGACATTTCACTCCAACCCCTGAGACAAACGCTCCATCTCCCCCTGGGAAATCAGAAATTCAATCAACTCCACCGAGCCAGGGGGGAATTTGTATTTTAATGCACCACAAGCATTTTGTTGTGCCTCGTGTATTTTTTTTTTTTAATAACGCTGTCACGTAGGAAATATCTTCACAAATATCTGAGCGTGTGAGAGCAGCTCTCTCATGACCTGCTGGGTGTTTTTTTCTTCTGGCAGAGGGTGCTGCAGGTCCCAAATCTGAAAACACTTTGAAACCAAACTTCGCTGTCGGAAGAGATCGTCCAGGAGTAATTACTGTCAACAGCCTGTCCCCTCGAGTTAGTTTTCAGCACTGATTGGTTTGGAAACCGCGTTAAGACAGTGAAGAGGCTCAAGGTATCTCCGGGTAGGATGTGGAGTTAATTACTCAGCGTGGATTCAGCGCGGATGAATCGCCGAGCTGCTCTGGGCCTCGGCAGCTTTGTTTTCTGATAGAATTCCCAATAAAACCTCACTCAGGCATGAGCAGTGGGAGCTCAAGGCCAGCCGAGAACTGAGCGCTTCCACTTCAGCGGAGCAATGAGGTCTTTTTAAACTTCAATCGGTGCAAGGAGCTGCGGCCAGCCAGCGCTGCCTTCCAGAAAACTGAAAAATCCAGGCGGGGAAATTCTGTAAAGAAGCTTCGTGAAATCTGTTTGCTTACTCCGAGGAGAAAAGCAAGAAATATTCCCGGTTTAATCTTTCATCTTTTCAGTGCTATGGGTTTTCAGGACATTAAGGCCTGGCAAAGGAGGATATTCTTTCACACAATGCACAATTTATCCTTGGAGCTGGCAGGGCGAAATAAAGAACATAAAAATGAGAAGACATTTATTTGGACGGTGGGCAGAACTTAAGTGTTTGGGATTTGGATAATCTCGCGGAGTACACGAAGCCTCAAAACCATCCGACAGTAAATCTGACTTGACTGCGGAATCTGAGCTACTGAACTCTCCCTGCCCCGGGAGGAAGCGAGGGCAGCGCTTCACCTCGGGCTGGGCAAATTCGGAGTTGTCCCTGCGGCGCTCCAGCTCTCAGCCCTTTCCAGCAGGGGCTGTGCTCTGCTCCACACGGGAATTTTGGCTGTCGGTCCCACCAAAAACCCTGTCCCGGAGGAGGGTGAGGGTTCAGAGCCACCCTGGGGCAATTCCAGGCTGGACATGTCCCCTGTGGGTCACTGAAGGAGGGTGAAGGGTCAGAGCCATCCCTGTCCCAGAGGAGCGTGAGGGGTCAGAGCCACCCTGGGGTGGTTCCAGGCTAGACATGTCCCCTGTACGTCAGTGTAGGTGGGTGAGGGGTCAGAGGCACCCTGGGGCAGTTTCAGGCCAGACATGTCCCCTGTGGGTCACTGGAGGGTCACTGGACTGTCCTGTGGGTCACTAAAGGAGGGTGAGGGGTCAGAGCCACCCTGGGGCAATTCCAGGTTGGACATGTCCCTTGTGGGTCACTGGCAGAGGGTGAGGGGTCAGAGCCACCCTGGGGCGGTTCCAGGCTGGACATGTCCCATGTGGGTCAGTGGAGGGTCACTGGAGTGCCCTGTGGGTCACTGGAAGGTGATGAAGGGTCAGAGCCACCCCGGGGCAGTTCCAGGCTGGACACGTCCCCTGAGGGTCATTGGAGGGCCACTGGAGTGTCCTGTGGGTCACTGGAGGAGGGTGAGGGGTCAGAGCCACCCTTGTCCCAGAGGAGGGTGACATCTCAGAGCCACCCTGGGGTGGTTCCAGGTTGGACACGACCCCTGAGGGTCACCGGAGGTGGCTCTGAGGGCACTTCCTGGCACTCCACCGCCCTCCCTTTGCATCCTGCCACCCTCTGCTCCCTGCCCCGCTGCGTTTCACACCAATCCCGGCACTGGGAAGGTTTGACAAGCGCTGATGGATGCCCAGGCTCTGGAAAAACCTCCTGTCCTGTTTGTGCTTTCAGACAGACACACAGACACATTCACCCTCTGAGGCTGCAGCTTTCACCAGCGCCAAGTTCGCTTTAAATAACAGAAAAATACGAGCTGCTTACATCTGCGCTCATTTTTTTTCCTGCTTCCTCGAGCTCCTTCTATGGTTTTTGAGACTTTTCAGTCCAAATATCCACCGAGATGACAAGTGCCAATGACCCTGCCTGCAGCGAGGGAACGGGGCAGTTTTCTTGCAGAAATTCTCCGAGGGAGCCAAACAAATGATGTGTTTGTTTTTGCTGGCAAACGTGGCAGCGGCAGAGGTGTGGCTGGGACCAGGCTGGCCTGATGCTGAGGGCTGGGAGCTTTTCAGACTTGCTGGACACACAGAGGTCCTTCAGCAGCTGTTTGGTGACAGAAAAAAAAGGATGAAGATGAGATCGAGGCGTTGTTATTCCAATTTCTGTCTCTGCCAGGCAGGAGAGCTGTGCTAATCCATGTCCATCCTGATATTGCCAGCTCTTATTTATCTTCATTTTCCAGGCTTGGGGTTGCTCTGGAGTGAAATTCACCCAGTTGTGGCAGCCTCCACACAGAGCTCCACAAAAAACCCTTGCCTGACACCATGAAACCTCAATAAATCTGAAATTCCTGTGGCAGCTCTGTCTGAATCTCCAAAGGAGAGATGGCACAAATTTGGTATAAATCAAATATTGGTTGTAGAACAAGACCGGGTTGGGCACCAAGGGTGTGCGGTGAAGACTTTAAATCTTCTCAGTTTAAGAGGTGTTTTTTCAAACTGTTTCAAAGTTCAGGTTTTGTCCAAATAAACGTCCCACGTATCTGAACCCCGTGAGACTGGAAACCTCGGCCACGAGCCTCACGTGACTTTCTTATGAGATTTCCAGCTTCTCTCCTCCTGCTCTTGGCTTGAAGCACCATGGGAATATTTTCCTCCACGGTATTTCCACACTTTTAGCTTCAAATTCTAGGCCTGAAGAGCCTGAAGAGCAAGGTGGATTTCCCACTTGAGCTAAAAATGGGCTCAGGCCGCAGATTTGTGTTCCGTGAGGGCACAAACCAAAGGCACAGGAGACTGAAATCCTCTCGACATTGGGGACCTGACGCCGAGTGAGAGATGAATAAGCCGTGATTTCTCATCAGCACCTCCGAGGTGTTGTTTCAAGGCCCTCTCCTGTGAAAATGAACTTTCCCTCAAGCCCTTTCCCCCTTCAAGCCAGCGGATCTTCAGGAGCTGACACAGACAGGAGTAGGAGCTCGTGTGTTGTTTCAAGGAGCTGAATTCCCACTTGGCAGGCTCAGGAGGAGTTATGTCAAGAGCTGCTTATTTCTAATATTGTACAGAGAATTCCTCCCACTGTTCCTTCCAGCTGCTGGCCATCTCATTTATTTATTTTTTTGGATTAGCTGTATTAAAATATAACATGCTTCCAAATGCCTGGCTCCCCAATTCCCCCGGGGCGGCTCTTTCTCGTGGGGATGGATGTCCTTAAGCCTTTTAACGTGCTTAACTCCCCCTGCTCAGAACGAGGGGAAAGTTCCTGACTCCAGGGTACCCAGGATCTCACAGAGAGCTCGGAGCGCTTGGGATTCAAGGAGCTGGAGAAAGGAACAGAGCAAAACGCTGGGCAGGGAGATGGGGAAAAATCTGCAGCTTTTCCAGTGACTGTGGCACTGATGTGGCTATCGAGCACCTGAGCGAGGAATTCCTGAGCCTTTCAGCAGCTTCCTGCTGGACTCAGAGGAAGGAAAACAAAAGGATGAGTGCAAGTGAGCTCTCTGAGCCTTGTTTGGACGAGGGCTTGCCTAGTTCTGAGTTTTATTAGACCCACATCGAGGCAGAGACCACCCGAGAAAAACCAAGGGCACATGCAAATTTTCATTGGGTTTGGGGTGGAGGTTGGGGTTGTACAAAAAGGGAAAGTTCTCCTTGGTCTCTGAAGCTCGGTGGGGTGCAGTCTCTTGGATCAAGTTTCCCTTGGATCAAGCTTCCCTTGGATCAAGTCGCCCTTGGGTCAAGTTTCCCTTGGATCAGGTTTCGCTTGGCAATGGAGTTGACTGAAATCCACAGCTGAGGTCTGGATTTTGGGGAGGAATCACCAAACGGCTCTGAAGCTGGAGCTGTCAGAGGGTGTCAACGATGGGATCAGCACGGGGTCTTTGTGGCTGTCTCTCTCTCCTCCACTGCCCCTAACCCAGAGCAGCGGGGACTGTGAGAGAGGAGAATTTGGGATGTTCTCTTTCTCCTCCACTGCCCCTAAACCATCAGTGGGGACTGCAAGAGAGAATTCAGGATGTTCTCTCTTCGTCCTTCACCGTCCTTAAACCAGAGCAGTGGGGACTGCGAAAGAGGAGAATTCAGGGATAAAGCCTTAAAATGCCAAGGAAACGCCTCAGAATCCTCAGAATCGCATCCACTGAGGCCACCCACTGTCCTCGAGGGGCATTCCTGCTCCCAGCACTCCCAGACATCCCTTGGGGAAAGATCCGGCCCTTTCTTACCCATTCACACCCCGATCCTTCCAACTTCCCCACAAAAACTCCCCCCCGGTAAAAACCGTGACGCCCCGCGAGACCCGCATGCTCCCCTCCCGTCACACGTCCTCGCCGCTGTCGCTCAGGGAGATGGAGTGGATTTTGATGGTGGGCACTTTGCAGCTCTGCTGGCCCAGGCTCCCCGAGGCGCCGGCGCAGCAGCACTCCTGCAGGAACCCTTTGCTCTTGGCTTTGGCGGCCGTGCAGTCCTTGGCCACGGCGCTTTTGGCGGGCACGCCCTGCACGGCGGAGAAGATCTTCCACTCGCACACCCCGTCCGACTTGGAGATCTTGTAGAAGGTTTCTCCCGAGCCCACGGGGATCCTGACCACGCCCTTGGCGCTCTCCACGCCGTGGTCGGAGGGGTGGTTGAGGTTGAAGCTCGGGGTTTGCTTCTTCGCCGGCTGCTTCCGCGGGAGGCACTGCGCTCTCAGGACGTTCTGGAACGCTCTCTTGAACTCTTGACTGGAGCAGGGATAGATGATGGGGTTGATGCAGCTGTTTAAATATCCCAGCCAAAATGTTATTTTAAAAAGTGTGTCCGGGGGTTTGATTGCAGGAAAGAAAGAACCTAAAATGGAAAATACGCGGAGAGTTAAGGGCAGAGGCGGTGAGGAATTGCAGGTAACCAAAGAAACTAAAACACTGGAAAAAATAAATAAGATTCAGCTCTGTCTGGAAAAAAATTGTGACTCAAAGAGCGATTCCTGCAGGAATGAGTGTTTCAGAATCTATGGTTTTGTACAATCACATGGATGTTCTATCAGAAATCAATTCAGGACGGATATTTTATAATTACGAACATTATATTCCCATTTACATCCAGAGAGGCCGATAGGGGAAAATTCCTTCCTCAGGGACTCCTAATTCAAGATGAATGACAGCCATATCTGGGAGGTCATCACAAAGGGCTTCAGATGGCAAGAAAATCACACATTTCTGAGGAGTTGGAGAAAAGAGGGATTCCTGAGCTGGCTGTGTTACAGCTAAAAGTCTTGAAAACCATGAGGGATTGCGTACTGATATTCCCCGGAGCCTTCAGAAAGTGTAACTCTCCACACTCTGCCTCAAGGAATGAAGAAATTAAATTCAGGGAAGTGAAAGGAAAGGTTCCTTCTTTTATCGGTGAGCAGTGGGGAGGGTCTCATGGGCAGCCACGAGATATAAAATATATAAAAATATATAAAAATATATTAAAATATATTAAATATATTAAATATCTTAAAATATATAAAATATATAAAAATGCATAAAATATATAAATATATAGAAAAATAGAGGAAAATATAGAAAAATATATAAAATACATAAAAATATGAGATCTAGATATAAAAATATATATTTATATGCCCACATATTCTGATGGACCCTTTGCAATGTTACCTCCCAAAGATGAGTCAAAGAGCAAGAACTTCGATGGCTTCTTAGTAAGGAAAGCACTTTGGCACTTCTTTTTCTACAGAATTATGAGTTATCTGCTGATTTAAAATCCAGGGGCAGCCACAGCTCCTCTGGGAATTCCATCCCAGGCCCTCCCCATCCTCATTCCTCCCCAAAATCCCATTTCAATCTCCCCTTCCCCAGTGTGACACCATTCCCTGTGTCCTGTCCCTCCATCCCTTGTCCCTGTCCCTCTCCAGCTCTCCTGGAGCCCTTTAGGGCAATACCAATGAGATTTTCAGACCAAAACGGTTTTGCTAAAGAAAGAAAATGCTGTTTTGCAGTCAGGCACGAGCGAGCAGGCGGATCCACAACCTAGAATTTTTCTCAGCAAATTAATGCTTCTCTCCTTTAGTGCAAAACGACGAAATAACATTCTCAAAGAACTTTCTGGCTGAAGTCATTGGCAGATGAAAAATAACGAAGGGCTTCTAAACGCCCAAATTGCGCTCCGTTTTTTGGTTTGTGCCCTCATTTAAACGCTGCTTTCCCAAAAGGTGAAGCCAATCCCGGTTTGGGGAATCAGCTGAGTGTAAAAATGGGTAAACAATAACAATTCCTGTTTGCTGCAACTCCTGCCTCTCTCCAAACGGAATGCAAGGGCCGTGCCAAAGCCTGATAAAAATAGCAAAGAGCCAGTGTCAGAGTCTGTCCCTTGCTCTTTTTTTGGGGTGGGATCTGCATGTTAATTTATTAATGCAGCCTTTTTTGGTTCATCAGTGGAGAGAGTCGTCGTTGCCTCGGAATAACACTCAGGGAAAGGAAATGAAGATTTCACAGCACTGAGACTTTGCTGTCCACAGACCCCACCGCACTCTGCCTTCCGGAGAATCCCGGAATGGTTTGGGTTGGAAGTGGCCTTTAAACTCATCCATTTCCAGCCCCAAAACCTTCCACCATCCCAGCGTGCTCCAGCTTGGCCTCGGACACTTCCAGGGATGGGGCAGCTTCTGTGGGAAATCCATCCCAGCCCCTCACCACCCTCACAGGGAGCAATTCCTTCCCAATATCCAATCAAAGTCTTCCCTCCTTCACCTCAAAGCCATTCCCCGCTGTGATATCAGTGGTAAAAAATGGTAAAAAATCCCTCTCTGGCCTCCCTGTGTGACTCCCAGGGGCCACAGAAAGCTCTGTCCTTTTCCCTGCAGACACCCAGGTACCTCTGGAGCTCAGGAACATTCCCTAATCTTTCCTGAGTGTCTAGGAAATATAGAAATGTTTTTATTTCTATAAAATATCCTATTTTCCCAGCCCTTGGGGAATGGTGTTCCTCCCCACAGAATACTAAGGATGTGTCCCTTTCTGCCAAACCTTTCACGTCCACTGATATTGTTGTGATCAGTCCCAGAGGCTAATGGGTCTGGCCATGAGCAGGAGGAATTTCCAAACCTCAGCTCAGCTCAGATGAGCTCAAAGGAGAAATAAAACACAGATTTTCTGGGTTTTTCTTTAAAAAAAGGCCATAATTAACCATGAGGTTAAACCAGAATGGTGAATTATCTCCTTTTTAGGGTGCAGGGTACAAGTTTCCTATGGAGCAGGTGGAGCTGGGAGGAGCATTCCCATCCAATCCTTGACCAGCTCGAGTTTGGACACTTGGACAGCAGCAGCCAGGGCTCAGTAAACAGAGTGATTCCAATTTTAGGCATTCCAATTTCCAATCGCCTCCCTCCAGGCCAGGTGGAATCACAGGTGCCATCCAGGTGTCCTCCAGCAGAGCTTGGTGGGGAACAGCAGCTGAGAAATTCAGTTTTCATCCTCGAAATGAATTCTCTGCGCTATTCACAGGCCTTAAAGTCTCCCTTTGCACACAGGCAGGAATTCAATGGTAAACAGTGGCAAAGCTGATTAAAGTTTAAAGGCTTCACCTTGCAGTCTGGGCTGGAGGAGCAGGAACGAAAGCTTCAAGAGGTCTTTTAATGCATTTTGAATCGTGGGTTGGGTAAATGATGCTGGAATTCCTGCTTTGTTTTCAAAAGGTTGAGGACACTCAAGTGTCAGTAGCACAATTCGATTGCTTCTTGTAAAATTGAATAAAATAAAATGTACTGTGAGCCTCCCGAGATCTTTTGCCATTAAGTATTTCATCACTCACCCCTGGAAATGTCAGCATTGAATTTTCTTCCCCCATCGTTTATTTTCCTGTTTGTCAGCTGGAAGTTTCTTCAGCTCTGAGAGATAAGTTTGCCACGTCCCTCCTGGTGAGTAAGTGCCAATTCACTCCCAAAGATGTAATTTGACTTTGTCATTTGTCACAAGCGCTGCCTGATTATGGGTTGTTTAAAAAGCAGCCCCGCTGCCGTGCGTGGTTTCCCTGATGGACAGCAGAGAGGGCTTTGGAACCTGCCAGACTCTAAAAACTTGAGTTGTTTACTCTGCATCATCGCTGCCAGCACCATGGGGATGGAATCCTGGGGATTCGTGCGACCCTCGAACCCTCGGCGGTGTTAAAATCCATCTCTGAAGCAAATCCATCTCTGCTGCAAATCAGTCTCTGCTGCTGAATCCTGCAGCTCTGTTTGGGTTTGCTGCTTTTTTTTTTCTCCTCTTTTTGTGTTGTGAGGCTCAAATTGGGGCCTGAGGCAGGTGGAGGTGATGCTGTTCAGTGTTTGGGGGAGGTCAGGGCTGTGTCCATTGGGAATCCTGGAATGATTTGGGTGGGAAGGATCTTAAATCCCATCAGTGCCACCCCGGGGACATCTCCCACTGTCCCAGGGTGCTCCAGCCTGGCCTGGGACACTCCCAGGGGTCCAGGGGCAGCCACAGCTCCTCTGGGAATTCCATCCCCACCCTCATTCCATCCCAAATCCCATGTCAATCTCCCCTTTCCCATGGGAAGCCATTCCCTGTGTCCTGTCCCTCCATCCCTTGTCCCCAGTCCCTCTCCAGCCCCTCCAGGCTGGGAACAGGGAGAGCAAAGCTCAAAGCTCCGGTCCTGGGATCTGCCCTGGAGGGTTCAAGCCCGAGGGCAGCAGCTCCTCCAGGCCCTAAAGACCCCGAGGATGAAGCACTGATATCCCAGAGGGAATCCTCTCTGCCCCAGGGCCTTTCTGCATCTCTCATGGCTCTCCAAACTTTGATAAATGTGCTGCCTTTCGTGTTCCCAAGCCTGGCGTTCGCTCTAAACTTCATTCCCTAAGACGAGTGTTCTGTGCTGATCTCAGGCCAAGGCCCACTGCACCCTCTGCAAAGTGTATTTATAAAGATAAGTATTTCTAAATCTATATATTTATATTTATATCTATATATCTGAGCATGGCTGCAGACATTCCCAGCTGCCCCCTGCACGCACAGGAGCTCTCCCAGCACGTCCCACTGCTCCCTCGGGGGAAGGATTTCCTCACGGAACAAGAAATGGGATCAAGGAACCCTCAGGCAGCAGGAAATTATCCCGGACTCGACACAACCCAATTAACACAACCAGGGTGTGAGGAATTCCTGCACTTCCCAGCTGTGCCTGCTGGGGTGTGGAATATTGTGGCTGTTCCAGGAGGAAAACTAAAGAGACTTTTGCTTGGCTATCCCTGATCCATAACAAATGATTATGGATCATATGGACAGAGTTTTTTCTCCCTCCAAAACCCCATAATTCGGATTTCTGCAGCAGCGAGTTTGTTTTCCCCAAAAAAATAATTCAGATTTCTGCAGCAGGGGGAGGAGTTTGTTTTCCCTCCAAAACCCCATAATTTGGATTTCTGGAGCAGCAAGTTTGTTTTCCCTCCAAAACCCCATAATTCAGATTTCTGCAGCAGCGAGTTTGTTCTCCCTCAAAACCCCATAATTCAGATTTCTGCAGCAGCAGGAGGGGTTTGGGCACAGGTGAGAGGTGGAGAGGTCGGGCTCAGTCTGGGAACACTGCTCTGATCATTTGGGTTTTTTCAAGCCTAATTTATGCTCTGTTTCATATTGTACCCGCTCAGGACGGATGATATTTCTGGCAAACGTCTCAGCAAGGAACTATTTCCAGATTCACTGCGGGCAGCTGCAGATTTAGAAAGCCGATAAAAAACCATGGGAAGGTAAACTGAGGTTTTGTTGCCCGTGTGAACCCAAATAATCACATTGTTTCACAAATCAATGGAATTTTCACTCCGATCCCAGCTCCCAAGCTGTTGCTGCAGCAGAATGGGTCTGGATCTCGCTGCTGACATTTTTGAGATGTTTGATATTTGCCCCGAAGCCCTCGCTCTTGAAGTCATTCACTTGCAATAAAATCATAGTTTTCCTTTGAATATTTTAAAAAAACCAAACAAAACCAAACCCAAAATAAAACAAACAAACAAACAAACACAACTAAAGAAAAAAAACCCAAACCAAACCAAAACAACCCAAAAAAAGAAAACAAAAAACCCAACCCAAACCAAACCAAACAAAAAACCCCCCACAAAACCAAACCAAACCAAAAACCAACCAACCAAACAACAAAAAAAACCCACAAAAGGAAACAAAAAACCCAAAAAACCTCTACCCAAAAACCAGAGAACAGTTTGAGAAGCTGGGTCTGTCTCGGCCTGTCTCATGGGTTTGTTGGTCCATGATTTTGGAACTCTTGGAGTTAGAAATTAGGAATTATCTCCGAGGGTCTCTCCCGTTACCCAAACCGCAGCCAAATCCCAACATTTGCTCCCTGGGCTGGGGAATGGCTCAGCACAGCCTTTCCATCACTCCCCAAACCCTGAATTGTGCCGTGACGTTGGGAGGGAGTGAAAAATGCCATTCCTGGGATTTGAAAATGGCGGCTCTACCTAGAGGGACATTCTGAGACAATGACAAGATTCCTGTGACAGGTGACACTCCCAGGGGAGCCTTCCCTCGCTGATTTTCAGTGTAAACGGTTTTTAATATCGATCCCTCCCCTCTTTTGCCGTGTTCTGAGTCTCTGGGATGCATTTCAGGATTTGGGAATGGTGCAGAAATGTTGGCCCAGGGATGGCCACGGGATCTTTGCCACGAGCTGAGTTATCAGCCCAGACCTTTCCAGCCTGGGATTATGAAAAATGCCCCTTTGGCATCCGCAAAAGACCTAAAAAAAAACCTCCTTGCCATGGAAATGTCTTGGCTGTTTATCCTCGTGGCTGAAGTTCTCCCATTGAATGGCTGCACTCACACAAAATTATTTTGCTCCGTGGCTCAAGGAGTGTAAACATCCTTCCTCTCCCTCAGCTGTGCTCCAGAGGAGGAGCTGGGGCTTTATTCTGGTTTTTTCCCCACATTTTTTTTTTTTTTTGCTCTTTCTCACTGAGAGAACCCTGAAATGTTAACGTGGGGAGTCTGTGCTGCTGCTCTGAGCCTCGTGACCCCTGAGAGGTCACCTCGTGTCAATCGGAAATGGAAAAACGCTCTTTATTCTTCTGGTTTATGTCTAACGAAAGCAGAGTGGATTCTCTTTGACTCCACTTAAAAAAAAAAAAAAAAATGACCACAAAACAGTGATTAGAAAGCAGCTGCAGCCAGGATCAGAGGATTCCCTCGGCAGTGTTTGTGTCACTTCTCAAGGCTAATTCACTCCTCTGCCACAAACACAAACGCGCTCCAGCGGATCCTCTTTTTCTCTCTTCTTCATCAGGATGATGGACAAATGCTAAAAGCCTTCCTCTCCCTTCCCCAGTTTAGGATTCTTCCCCCCTGTGACCTCCTGGCTCAGACTTTCTATTTTTATTTCTTCCTGCTGCTGAAGGCAGCACCTTCCCCCGAGTTCACAGAAAATGGGCCACGAGCAAAGCTCTGGGAGCTTGTTCTCTTCTGAGGGTTCGTTAGGATAAATCATCAATCCTAATCCCATTTTTGCAACACCCCCAGCACTTTCTTCCATCAGTTCTGGGCACGTTTCACCTCAAAACAGCCTCCAAGTGCTGTCTTTTATGTTGCTGAAAAGAAACCTTTTGAAGAATTCCCAGAGCAACACAAAAATATCTTTCGGTTACAGGACAAGGTCTGTTCTGTCACTTGTAACCCAAAAATTGCCCTCACTGGGGCCTTTCACTGATTTCTGGGCTCTTCCAGCTCTGAGTCTGTCTACGTCTGTCCATCTGTCTGTCCATATCCTGTATCCCTTCCTAGGAAACGTCACAGGAGAGCAAAAAGCCAAAAATGCAGGTTGTGATTGGGAATGGCAGAGCCCAGCGAGCCCTGGCTGCCCATGATGCCTTAATCATTTTTGGCTTTTATTTTCCATGGATCTGTAGCTTTCCTGGGCTCCACATAAAGTGCTAAAAACCTCTGTTCTCAGCGTTTCAGACGAAACAATTCCTCTCAGTTGGAAAATCCAAGGACACTTGGCTGCCTCAGAGCCCCAAACTATGGAACCAACAGTGAATTGGGGGAGCAAGCTTGGGGTGGTTGCCATCATCAGCTGAAGGTGTGATTGGAGGATTAAGGCTCGAGCTGTGAATGGACAGAACTTCTCCAATGTGCAGAACTCGTGACTCGCTGTCCATTTTGGGTGCAGCCTCTCAAGTGGGCTCTGTGTGCCCTGAGTGCACCTGAAGGCCTTTCAGAAATTAATCTGATTTTTATTCTCCTCACTTTGTCTGTTTTAGCAAGCCCTGCTTTGGGTGATGAGCCCCATCCGAGCCTCTCCCCACCACCCCCTGCCCCTCGAGCTGCAGACAAACCCAGGTTCTTCTCCTGAACCTCCTGGGGAACACAGACACACCCAAAGCTGCCCCTTCCTGCCAGGAAAGCCTTTCCAGGTTGGTCTGAGTGTGCCTGGTGGTCACTGGGCTGTCAGCTGGAGCTCTCAGCAGTGCCAGCCCTGCTCGGTTCTGCTCTCATGAATGAAATCCTGGCTTCTTCCAGGGGAAATCGGAGTTCTGACAGCGCTGTGTGTCTCAGAAGTTTTGTGAGCAGTGAGTTTGCGCTCCGGAAGCGGAGAAAAAGCAAATATTAACCTCAGTTTCCTGTAACAGGATTATCATTCCCTGGCTTATTCCACAAACACCAAGCCAGGTGAGAAGGTGTGTTGGATTTTTGGGTTGAAGGACTTTGCACAGACCCTTGGGAACGAAACTCAACCCATTGAGTTACACCCCAATTCCAATTCAGGTAATTTCTAAAGGCAGGGACACTCCAGTTGCTCCTCCAGGTGTTTTCAACAGCATCAGCCAACGTGGAAATTGTGCCTTTCTTGGTATTTTTCTATCCCTCTTTCCTTCCCACACCTGAAAGGTTTCTCCCCTGCTTTGCTCTACACTTCCATAAACCTATGTTTGGTGTTTGGATGCAGCTCTGGGCTGGCCTTGATGGGTGTGGAGATCTCGCAGGTGCCGTAGGTCACAAAGACATTAATTCGGGTTTGGGGAAGTTGTGCCGCATGGGATGAGGAGCACAGCTGTCTGGAGAGGTCTGTGGAGCTGTTTGAGGGATCTGCCTCGTGGGCAGCCTGCCCCGGGAGCGGATGGGCTGATGATCATGGAATTAGAGGCACTGAGGTTGGAAAAGACCTCTTGGATCGGTGAGTCCAACCATCCAATCCCACCACTAAACCTCATCGGTCAAATCCCTCCAGAATTGGTCAATGGGACCATATTTGGTCTGTCCCATGGCCCCAGAGCTGCAGAGCTTGACCAGGTTCTTGCTGCCCAGGCAGGCAAGCTGTGAGCTCTACCAGGGACAGAGTTCCTTCTGCCCAGCCAGACACGCCTTGAGCTCCACCAGGGACAGAGATCTTCCTGCCCAGACACACCCTGAGCTCCACCAGGAACAAAGTTCCTGCTGTCCAGGCATGCCATGAACTCCACCAGGGACAAAGCTCTCGCTGCCCAGCCAGACACACCCTGAGCTCCACCAGGGACAGAGTTCCTGCTGCCCAGGCAGGCACGCCGTGAGCTCCACCAGGGTTTCGCCAAGGAGGATTTTATCCATCTGCAAAGTCTGATCCCTGCTCCAAATCCTGTCAGGATCACTTCCCTTCCCTGTCCCAACTGGACCTGGCTGCAGGACAGACCTGAAAGTGGCTCCCGTCTTTGGAAAGTGCTCTGCATTCTTGGCTTTTTTGAGGACCATTTTTCTTAGTGCCACTTGCCTTTTAATCCATTTTTCTTTTTGTCTTTAAACAAAAGCAGCAAACAGGTTTTGAAAGCCCTATTATATATGCTTTAAAAATAACCCACTAACCCCCCAAAAATAGGGAAACCGACCTCCAGAGTTTCCTTACAAGGGATCAAAAGGAAGATGCAAAACCATTCTGGAGCCCAGAAGATTTCCTAAATCCAAAGCAAATTAATTAACAACAGCTCTGTGTGGGCAACCACGTTTGCAGATGAAAAGTGAGTTTAATGCGTTCTCCCAAGGCCTTTTTGGGTATGTTTCAGTCATCTTGGCAAGCAGCATTCCAACGTGCTGACATCCTGGCCAGCACGAGCCAGACCCTCCAGGGCTGCTCCTTAGGAAACAGCTCCAATCCAGCACTTCCCAGTATTGGCCAAGAGCAAAAAAATTCTGAATTTCTGGGTTTTTCGCAACCCTAGCAATAGGTTTTTGTGTGTCAGGATAAAGCTTGGTAAGACCAGGAGAGGTTAAGTGAAAAAGAACAGTTGTAACATTGAAAAAACAGATTAAAAAAAAGGGAAAAAAATCCCCAAATCTTTCTTTTAGGTAAGGCTGTTTTTCCTTTTCTTAATTGTCCGTGTTGTTGTCTTATTAACTAAAGCTTCCATAAAATCTTACTTTCTTTTAAGCTCTTTCCATAAGAAAAGCCCCGAAATTGATCAAGTCACAGATTTTTGTTTAAAAAAAAAAAAGTTTGAAAAAACTCAGTATTTAACAGCAGAGCCCAACTCGGTGTGATGAACCACATCCCTCACCCTCAGCCATAGGTATGAAATTAGCATTCTGCTTTTACACCCTGCAACTGCATCAAAGGTAACCGAGCAAGGTTTAATTAAAATTCTAATTACTTCTTTATATTCCAGCAAAGCAGAACAAATCCCCGGCTTCGCTCCCCTTTGGAATGACAACTGGAGAATAAATATTCATCTCCAGCGTGGTGGCTGAGCCAGTGTTTGGCCACTGGGCTCAACGGGTTCCCGGAAAAGATGCGAACCAGAGAAGGATAAAATTAGTTGGAAGGATCGTAACATGCTGTCTCCTGACTGGTCATATGAAAAATTAGACGAAAAGATTAATTTTGTTCCGAGTTATGGTATCTCACAGGGTGAATTTCCTGATAGGAAGCTGATGGGTTTTTTTCCCTGGTAGTGGAAAGATGAGCACTCCAGGAGATCTGGGAGCAGCTACTTCCACCCTGAATGCTTCTTTAGCCTGACCTTTTATACATTTAAGTCACCTGGCTGCAAACACAAACACACAAACCCCTGAAGATCTTGTTCCTACAGCAGAGGTGGGCAGAACTCTCTGTTCTCGCTCACACAGAGGATTTTCTATGTGGAAAAACTACAAGACTGTTCCCCCGGATTTCAAAATTTTGTTTCTCATCACCAGAGACGCTCGGTCTCATCTGAGCCCCGCGATTTTTCACGCTCCCTGCTTTGTGGCGGTGAGTGCTTGGTTTTTTGACAGCTCTGCAGGAGGAAATCATTCCCTCCGAATTTTTCTGCTCAGCCTCATCACACCCAGCCCCAAGCACAGCCCTGGAAGAGACACACAGCGGTTGGCTCTACTCACCCAGCGGCATCACCACAAAAAACGGGAGCCAGCAGAGAACGAAGCACCCCACCACTATTCCCAGCGTCTTGGCGGCTTTCTTCTCCCGCGAGAACTTGAGCAGGCGCACGGAGAAGTGGTGCTTGCTCTTGGGGTTGGGCGCCGAGCCGCCGGGCGCGTTCTTGCGGTGGATGCGCAGCGTCACCTCCTCGGAGTGCGATTTCTCCGTCTTCAGCCCCGAGCTCAGTCCCTTGTTCTCCCGCTTGGCCACCACGTAGACGCGGCAGTACATGACCAGGATGATGGCCAGCGGCAGGTAGAACGATCCCAGCGCCGAGAAGAGCACGTAGCCCGGCTCCTCGGTGATCTGGCAGATGGTCTCGTCCTCGGGGGCCGGTTCCTTCCAGCCGAACAGGGGCCCGATGGAGATGACGAGGGACAGGGCCCAGACGCAGAGCAGCGCCAGGAGGCCTCTGCGCTCGGTCACGATGCTGGGGTACCTCAGCGGGTAGCTGACGCCGATGTAGCGATCGATGGAGATGATGCACAGGCTCATGATGGACGCGGTGCAGCAGAGCACGTCCACGGCCGCCCAGATGTTGCAGAAGATCCTCCCGAAGACCCAGTAGCCCAAAATCTCCATGGTGGCCGAGAAGGGCAGCACGGTGGAGGTCAGGAGGAGGTCGGCCACGGCCAGGTTGATGATGTAGTAGTGGGTGACGCTCTGGAGGTGCCTGTGGCAGGCCACGGATAGGATAACCAGGATATTGCCTAAAACCCCGAAAACAATCAGCCCCCCGAGAATGACGCCCAGCAGGATGGCCTTGGAAATGTTCACGGGCTCCACGGGGTGGGTGCAGTTGGAGCACTCGGAGGAGTTTCCAGGGAGGAAAGCCATGGCTGATAATGTCCATCTGCCGAGCCTCACCCCTTTCCAGGCAGGAACAGTGACCAGATCAGTCCTGGGAAGGTCCTACCCTCAACATTTGCCTGGCTTTGCTGGGAAAAAGAGTTTTGAAGAACATCTTAGAAGTGCAGCACCAGCAGCAACGAGAAAGATCCGGAATCATAGTAGAAAACCTGCCTTGGCTCCTGAGCTTTCACCGGCACAGCACCGTTAATACCCACCCGTTCCAAGTCAAATTTAACTCTTTCCACATTTTTCTTGGGGTGCACAAGTGAGGCTACACAAACCCAAGGCTGTTTATCCTCCTTTCCAGGTGATGAGAAATGTTGGAACCGCAGGTTAAAGTCATTTCTGTCTTTCGGGGAAGATTCAGAATTTAAGTGACGTAAATATTCCAAAGGGTCTCCAATTTAAGTTTCTCCCGAGAGGAAATCACTGATGCTTTTAATTGCCTGGTGTTAGTCCTGATTCTGCCTTAAAACCAGCTCGGAAACTGGGTGGAGTTTGCTGCTGTGCCTGCTCAGCGGTTTTGTTTGAGACTCCCATCCCTCCCCATCCTCAGGGTCTGTCAGTCAGAGCTCTCCACATGTGGAGCACTCCTCAGTTGAGGTCCTGGGCCGCAAATCGAAGCTCATTTCCATCAGCTCCTGAAGGGCAGAGCGGGGTTGGCCACGGGGCTTGTGCTCCTGCGCTCCCTGCAGCTCCTCACCCCCTGGAGAAGACAAAAACACGAACAATGCGATTCCCAGAAGCATTGCCATGGTTCCCATATAAGAATAGAGCAGAGGCTATTTTAGGGAGCTTTCCTCAGCCCCTGGAACCAACCTTTTCCAGCCCAGCATTGTCTGACAGCACCGAGAGATCCGAGTGGGTTTTCCTGCCTGAATTCCCCCTCCTTTATGGGGATGGGCATCAATCCTAATTATCAGCTCACCTGCAGAGACCATTCTAGGAGGCACCGAAGCCTGCAGGACACAGCTCAGGACTACACAAACCGCGCGGCAGATTTAGAAGCCCAGAATTTCACCTCAGATTTATTAAACCTTTCCCCACTGAATACTCAGCCCAGCTGAGCTGCCCCGTTTTGAAAATCTATGGGGAAAAGCAACTCCGAAGCCAAGCAGAAGAGAAAGAAGAAAATCTCCAAGTGAGTGACACAACATTTCAGAGTATCTGGAAGCCAAGCTCAGCCTCAGCTGACTAAATATGGAGAAAAGGTACCTCAGATGGAAAAGTGAGGATTAGCCTGGGAACTGAGGGGGGCACGGAGGGGACAGCTGCGAGTGGGGGCTGAAAAACCCTTCCCAACACCTCCGTGTGGATATAGAATTCCCATCCCAAATATTAACCCGAGGTGAAAAAGGCTGCGGCTGTAAAATCCCCAGATGAGGGAGGATTCCCTAAATGTCCTTTGAGTCCCTCAGATCACGCAACAACTGTCCCATTTCCCAACCTCCAGGCTGAACTTTCCTGCAGGAAAAAGCATTTCAAAGTCCGAAAACCCCCGAAATTCCCAGTTCAGAGGTG
>VZRL01000895.1:46438-68036 GCA_013397895.1 Origma solitaria | reverse complement strand
GGGGGGGGCATGGATAGGTGTCAGTCACCCTGTGGGAGTCTGACTTTAGTGCACTAAAATGAAACGGGATCTTTTTTTTTTCCTTCCCGCCAGATGGAACGAGTTGAGGAATAATCCCAAGGAAGAAAAGGATTTTAATAAGCACAACCTGAAGAAAGCGATTGTGGCTTTGAGCATCTCTGAGCATCAGGACTGTGCTCATTACAGGGCATGAACTGAGGTCATTAGAGGGCTGATATAGAAAATTAAGAAATTATCAGCTTGATTTTTTAATCACACGAGGAAAAAACTTCCCAGCAAGTCAAGGAGATGCAGCAGAAGGCAGTGACAGACATTCCCTTGCTCAAACCCAAACCATGCCCAGCCTGTGGAAAGAGCTGGCGCTGGGAAGAGCAGACCCCAGGCTCCTGTGCCTGCCCCACACTCACCTCCTCAGGCTCGAGAAGGCAGCACAGCTCCTCGGAGCATCTGCGAAGGAGATCCTCAGCACAGCAGGCTCCTCTCCTCCCGCAGGGATGGGACTGTGCCTGGAAATCCTGCGCTTCTCTCGCTGTATCCCCGCACGGGCATTTCAGCAGCGGCTGCGGGGCTGATTGCTGTCCCCAGGGGTTCTGGGGGGCTGCTCCAGGCTCCCCCGAGGGCTCCGTGCCCGGCCAGGGCTCAGCTCCACGCTGGGAAGGAGCAGCAGGAACTTTGCAGCGCTGCTGATGTAGCAGAGAATAGCCTTGCCATTACCGTAATTCCCCGCCGCGCCCGTATTGCCCAGAAAGGAAGGGCACTCTCAACTGTGGTTTTAAATCTTCTTTTCCTTTTTCTTTTTCGTTTTTTTTTTTTTCCCCCCACTCGAACTCGTACTTGATTTATCAGCTCATCTGTGAGGAATACCCTTGTTTTAGGGTACGACTTTAAAAAAAGGGACAACGTTCTGCGGTGGAGGGAGGCAGAAGGAAGAGACAGAAGGTTTGGGGTTTTTTTTTCCCCCTAAAATCCTCAGAGCAAAATGAATTTATTGCAGTGAAGAGATCAAACACCTGGAGACCACCAAAGCCAGGAGGCTCATTAAACACAGCACAGAGTGTCCCCAGAAAGGGACGGACAGGGCAGGATCAGTGTCACATCAGCCTTGGGGAAGCAATCTCGGTGCTCAGCTCTGGCCAGACATGCTGGAGCTTCCCGGTTAAAAATTTTGGGTTAATCGGAGTTTGGGAGAAAGCAAAAATCAGAGTTTGGGAGAAAGGGATGCAAATCTAGAAGGCGAAAGGAGGAGCAGTTTAATCCCAAATTTGCACCTCCAGGGGCAGATGAAATCCAGGCCATGGTGGTTAGGAGTATCCATCACTGGGATTTTCCAAGGCAAGGATCTGTCCCAGGGCTTCACTTGGCTTCTGCTGAGAAAGGATCACTGTCCCCTGCTGTCCCCAGTGCCACTGAATGGTTTGGGATGGAAGGGACACTTAAAATCATCTCATTCCAACCCAAAAGTGCTGTCCCACCCAAGATGATTTTCTGGAGAGAGTTGAGTACAGAAGGAATGAACCAAATCCTCGACGAACTCCTTGTTCCACCTTTGGCAGGTCCATTTCTGGGTGTGCCTTTATCTGGGATGTGGAGGAAATAAAATCTTTCTCTTTTTTCCCTGATTCCCTCAGACCTGAATCCTTCTGTGTGAGGTTTGTACCTGACTCTGCCCAGGCAGCACCCCCAAACCAGTCCCTGTGCTTTCTGCGCTGTTAATTACACTAATTAACATGAGAAGGTCCCCAGGGAGATCTCCAGGCAACCCACACCTGCACAGCTCTTTCTGAGCTAAAAATTCTCAAAATCAGACCCTTAAACCCTGAGTTTTGGGGCAGAAATTGTGTTTTCATTACAAATACCTCTTCCCATTGTCTGTGTGGCTGATGGCTTTTGATCAAGTGCCACTGAAAATCTGCTCAGCTCAGGGCCAGGCAGCTGGGCCAGGAGTGGAGGAACTTCTCCGAGCTCCTCCAGGCTTTGAAATTACTGTTTGCTTGCCCAGAAAGAAGTAGACAGTGTTGTTTTGATGAATCACCCCTCAGATTTTAGCAAGGGTTCGACTTCTTGCTTGGGTAAGAAAGAGGATCCACCCAAAGGCAAGAGATGTTAAATGTTGTCTATTAAACTCCGAGCTGGACTCATTCCACTGTCTTTTAAGACTGGGACAGCCTGAAGCTTTTAGCACAGATGAGTTGAAGATAAATTGCAAAATTCTGAGTGTTTAGAAAGGAAAAAAAACCCAACCCGGCATAGGGAGTCACGGTGAGCATTCAAAATGTGGATTAAAAAAAGCATTTTGGCATTAAAAAAGGCTGAAATTTTCAAACAAGGTAGATTAGATCCATCTATGATTTCATACTTAATTATAAGATGTCCAAGTATTAGAAGTTCCTCCATCTTGGGGTTCGTAGGGTTTTTTCACCGTGTTCCTAAATCACTTCAGCGCTGTCTGCCTAATCGAGATCCATGCTTTTGCATAAATCAACGCAGCCTCATTAAAACCCAGGCTACCTTCTTAATTCTCAACAGATGAAGATTTGGGCCACTGGATTTTGCGTGCGGCTGCAGGTCTGAAAGTTGCCTAATTACTGAGAGGAGCTGTTAAATGTTTATTTCTATGAGGCTCACGGAATTTCCTCGTTTGATTTATGACCAGGGTGATCTGATAAAATCTGACCACGTACAGAGGACAGGGCTATTTGGTAGCCTCAGGAAGATTGATTTTATTTCGTGCTGAAATAAATCCATCCAGAGATGAGTCCCTGCCTCAGTTTTCATCCTTCCTGTGTCTGGCTGGGTCTTTGCCCATCCTGGCACCGCTGTTTGCCTGAGGTGAGAATTTGCACCACTTCTCTGTGCTTTGGCTTGGCATTCATCTTTAATGCGTCCAGTAGTTGGGGAAAATGGAAGATGTGGCTATTCACGCCTGTCTTGGACTCATTTACGTTCTTCATTCAGGCTTTTATTTTATTTTTTTGGCTGAGAAGCCACAAGTGCAGTGCCCTGAACACCTCCTTCACTGCACTGATTTCACCACCAAAGCGTCTCCCTTCATCTCCCTTCTCATTCTGATTTTTGGCAAGGCAGGACCCCCTCAGGGCCAGAGCTCCTGATCCACAGAACAGAAATAAAACCAGAATTCTGCTTTATCCTCCCTGGATCTGAGCTCGATTTAGGCCTGGGGCTGTGCCTCAGCACTCACCGCAGAATTGTGAGATTTCCTCACCGTCCAGGGCACGCAGAGCAGCAAATCCCAGAGGGAAAAGCTCCTCCAGGAAGAAATTTTGTCTTTATTCTTATTCCAGAGGGGCTGGAAGGCACTGTGAGTGTTTTGTCTCCTGCTTTGGCTGATTGTCCAGGCTCAGACCTCTCCTGCCACGTGATTTTTTACACAAATCTGCACAAATTCTGCACAAATCTCCACCTCCCTCCCGCGCTCCAGTTTGTGTTTAAAACTCCTCCGAGCAGCTCGGCTCATAATGATGCTGCTTTTGATGGATGGAGCCTCTCATCTCCAAGGAGCCTGTGGTTCTCGGGGACTGCAAACGCAAAGCTCGCGTCGCCCGCTGCCATCCGCGGGCAGCGACTGCTGGGAAAAAAAATCTTGTTTAGGGAAAGGACGGGAAGGAATGTGCTCTTGGTGATGTATCAGTCTTTCCATGGGCACAGATTCGCCCATTATTTGCTTATCGGCACATCTTGTCTGAGATCCCCTTGGAAGGAAAGGGCCTGAGCTGATGACAGCGGCTCCGAGACGAACGTGGAACGGAGCCCTGAGCGCACCAGGGAGCAGCCCCGGGGTGGGCAGGGAGGGCAGCCAGAGCCCCCCGGGGCAGCTGGAGCCCAGAAATGGGTGTCAGAGGCCCAAAAATGTGTGTGAAACGCCCAGAAATGTGTGTGAGGGGCTGAGAAATGTGTGTGAAAGACCCAGAAATGGGTGTGAAAGGCTGAGAAATGTGTGTGAAAGGCTGAGAAATGTGTCTGAACTGTTCAAAATTGTGTGTGAAAGGCCCAGAAATGTGTGTGAAAGGCTGGATATGAGTGTGAAAAGCCCAGAAATGTGTGTGAAAGGTCCAGAAATGTGTGTGAAAGGCCCAGAAATGTGTCTGAAATGTTCAGAAATGTGTCTGAAAGGTTCAGAAATGTGCGTGAAAGGCTGAGTACTGTGTGTGAAAGGCCCAGAAATTTATCTGAAAGGCTCAGAAATGAGTCTAAAAGGTTCAGAATTGTCTGAAAGGCTTAGAAATGTGTGTGAAAGGCTGAGAAATGTGTATGAGAGGCTCAGAAATGAGTGTGAAATGTTCAGAAATGTGTGTGAAAGGCTCAGAAATGTGTCTGAAATATTCAGAAATGTGTCTGAAATATTCAGAAATGTGTCTGAAATGTTCAGAACTGTGTCTGAAAGGCTCAGAAATGGGTCTGAAATATTCAGAAATGTGTGTGAAAGGCTTAGAATTGTGTCTGAAAGGCCCAGAAATGTGTGGCACCAACGAAGAGATTCTTCCTCTCCTCACAGGTCTTTCCCTCAAGACCCTCAAATCATGGAAGGAGTTCCAGGCTCCCTGCACCTCCTGCTGGTGTCCTCACACCCACTGTCCGTTCCTTTTTAATTTGCACTAATTGCCCTAAATGAAGTCTGTCTGTAGAAGGCACACCGTTTATGACTGTGTTTGTGTATTTGATGGGATGCCAGCAGACAGAGGTGCTCCAGACAGATTTTATTCCCTTAAAGGAACACGCTGGAGCTTTCTTCCCAAGGACGTGAGCATTTTAATAATATGTTTTTTTCTGTCTCTTCTTCTTAAATTTTTTTTATTTTCTTTCTTGGCTTTCTGATGGTTATTACTAAAATCCACACACCAATAACTCCCTTCCTCTGAGCCAGGCTCTCACGGCTGCAGAACACAATTACCACAAATTAGCGTCTCAGGAAAAACAAAGAGACAACAAAAAGCCTGAACAACCCAAACAAACCCTCCCAAGCGCCTGGCATTTAAAACTCCACTTAAAACACCATACAGGCAAGGGTGGTGATGAGATCTGCAAAGCAAAATGGATTTACATGGGAAGGACTTTATTCAACACTTGAGGGGAAGGGATTCTCCTGCTCTGCCCTGCTCAGGTGAGAATGATACCTGATGATTTTTTTTTTCTTTTATATACCCTTTTATACATTTTTATACCCTTTTCCTATTTTTTGTGCCCTTTATACACTCTTTGTACCCTTAGCCTACATGCTTGTAATTCTTGTAGTTTGATATTTTAGCTTAGTTTTGGGGTCCTGCAAGGCAGGAAAACCAAACTTTCACAATAGGAGAGAGTTCTGTGCTGTCAAAAACTCGAGGTTCAACCTTGGTTGAAGCCTTCTCTCTGAAATATATTTTGTAAACTGAGCTGTAGCCTCATTTAAGGGGGGGTAATTAGAATAGAGAGACAATTGTTTAATTTTATTGGGGGATTTTAGGTAGATATGCTAATTTGCAAAGTCCATAAAATTGTTTATGCATTATACGGGGTGTGCATCCGGGTGTGTTCCATCTCTGCAGAGCTGTGCACCTAAAATCCTATTAAATACCGAAATTAAACCCTTTTACCCTTTTTAGCTGTGTCTGCCTCGTATTTCTACCACCGAAAGGCAGCAAGATCCTCTCAGAGTTTCTTCCAGATCTGGGGTCCAACACCAGGAGGACATGGAGCTGCTGGAGAGAGTCCAAAGGAGGCCACGGAGATGCTCCAGGGCTGGAGCCCCTCTGGAGCCAGGCTGGGAGAGCTGGGGGTGCTCACCTGGAGAAGGGAAGGCTCCAGGGAGAGCTCAGAGCTCATTCCAGGATCTGAAGGGCTCCAGGAGAGCTGGAGAGGGACAGGGACAAGGCATGGAGGGACAGGACACAGGGAATGGCTTCCCACTGGGAAAGGGGGAGATTGAAATGCGATTTTGGGGAGGAATGAGGGTGGGGAGGGGCTGGGCTGGAATTCCCAGAGGAGCTGTGGCTGCCCCTGGATCCCGGGGAGTGTCCCAGGCCAGGCTGGAGCACCCTGGGACAGTGGAGGTGTCCCTACCATGGCAGGGGTGGCACTGATGGGATTTAAGGTCCCTTCCCAGCATCCTGCCATTCCTGTGCTTGTCCATCCCGCAGATACTTTTGCTCTGTTTTCCGAGACCCTAAAGGCCTCCAGGAGAGCTGGAGAGGGGCAGGGGACAAGGGATGGAGGGACAGGACACAGGGAATGGCTTCCCACTGGGAAAAATGACACTTTGATGGGATTTTGGGAAGAAATCCTTGACTTTGGGGGTGATTATAAATATTAATTAGGAATGGGAAAGGAACCACAGACTATCCCATGTTTATGGAAGGGTTTCTGCCCAAGGAGCAGAGGGTTTTGGGGCAGGGCCAGCAGGGCTCGGGTTCTGATTTCCTGGCAGTGCCGTCACCCTCTGGAGTTGTCCCCTGGGTTCTGTTCCCAGTTCCAGATGGCATTACTGTCGCCTGTGCTTTAAGATAGCCAGAATTTATTGTTTTCTATTTATTTCTTTATTTAATTATTTATTTATTAATGAGAACACTCCTTCTTAGTATTCCACAGTTGATACTCAGTAAATGCCTCCTTGTTTCAGAGCTCTGAGATGGCAGCAATTCCCTCAATGCCTTTAACCTTTTCCCCATGGCATGTGGTAATTTTCATAGCCCTTAAATATATATGTCCACATATATATATCCACATATATATAGAAATACACGTATATATATCCACATATATATAAAAATATACATATATATCCACAGACATATATATCCACATATATATAGAAATATACATATATATCCACATATATATATAAATATACATATATATTTTCACATATATATAGAAATACACATATATATCCACGTATATATATAAATATACATATATATCCACATACATTTCTATCCACATATATATATCCACATATATATACACGTATATAAAAATATAATTATAATAATATATTGTATCTTTTTTTTCTTCTTTTTTTCCTTTTTTTTTTTTTAAATAAGGTGGTCTCGGAGTTTTTCCCTGGGGTATGTTGGTCACAAGGGAGGGACGGTTCAAGGTCAGATGTGTTCTCATCACATCCTTGTGTGGAAAATCCTCCTTCCCTGGGGCTTCCAAACTCACACACATGAGAATATGAAATTCTCAGAGTGTTCTTGACCTTGAAACTGGTGCCCAGTGCAGGCTCACCAATTCTCCCAGTCTGGCTAGAGGTAGATCCAGTGTTTTGGTCTTTATAAACCAAAGAATGGACCCAAACCAAAGGTTTTCCCTCCAATGTTTTTCAGACAAACAATGCACAGAATTCCTGTGACTCACTGAGACATTAACCCATCTCCAGTGCTGGGTTTGGCAATCAAACCTTGTCCTAAAGTCAGTGTGACACGAGGAGGGGAGGAAGCTCCAAAATCTCTGATTTTTGGTGCCTGACTGCTCCTAGGCACAGTCCTAAGAGCCTGGAGGACAGGACTAACTGCTGACTAATTTCAGTTCATAAACTAAGAAGTCTCAGAAGCTAAAAAATCCCTTCCCAAGGGCAGAGATCCAGCAAAGATTTGAGTTTACCAAAACTGTGTGGTTTTCTGAGCCTGTCCAGGGAGTGTTGCTCCCTTTGTTGTTAATTTGACTGTTGGTTTATCAGGCTGAGGAGGTGAAAAATGTCTTGCGTAATATTTGAGCCTGGTTTGCTTAGGATGAGCAATAATAGAAATAAAAATAATAAAATAATATTAGTAATAATTAGTATTCTTATTATTAATAATTAGAATAATAATAATAATAAACATGAGAGACTTATTTGACTGTTGGTTTATCAGGCTGAGGAGGTGAAAAATGTCTTGCCTAATATTTGAGCCTGGTTTGCTTAGGATGAGCAATAATAAAAAATAAAACAATAATAATAATAATTATAGAAATAATAATAATGATAATAATAGTTCCCAGTATCTAGGGACACACATTTTCTAAACCTTACCTCCAAAAAGCTGGGGCTCAAACACTGATTTATTTTATCAAAGGAATACAGGGCAGAAAGGGTACGCAGTTAAATAAATGAATGAATGAATAAATAAGCCTGGTCTTTAATTCAGTTAATCAGGTGAAGAAGCAGTGATATCTCACCCTGTGCTTTTCTGCATCTGAACTTCCTCACAAAAAAATACTCAGGATAATAAAATAGGCCATGCTGATTTCCCAATGTGAGCACTGACCAAGCAGTACTGCCCTGGGAAACATAAAAACCACTGTAAAATAATTTGATTTCAAATGAAAAGAGCTGCATAACAAGATTTTCCTCCTTTTGTTCAGCATGACGAGGGAGATTGTCTCAGCAAAGTGAATTTTAAATGTTTTGGTGATGGAGGAACCAGAAATGAATTGTTGCTGAGTGCATTTTTCCTTCCCTCCGAGCATGCCAGGAGAGAAAAATCTCGAGTCATCAGAGCTGGCCAGAGCTGCAGCAATTCTCTCCGAAATTGGGTGTCTGCAGTGATGCATGGCCTGCAAGAAAAACATGAAGAAAATCCAAAAAATGGAACAGCAGGCGGCAAATACAAGTTTTTTGCAATTCCAAGCCTGCATGAAGGGGAATTTAAGATACATCAGAGAGGAGTGAGAGAAGCAGGAAGGCCCCAAGACAGGAATCAGTCACTGGACTGGAAAGATGTGCAGCATCCTTCTGCTCCAGGCAGGGAAATCCAGCCAAGAAGGCTTTGCTGGAGTTCATTGCCCCTCAGTGAGGCACAGAAACCTCGCTGGGCACCTCGGATCCTATTAAACACCGAGGCAAAACCCTTTTACCCCTTTTTAGGGGTGTCTGCTTCGTACTTCTACCAACCTGTCTTGGTTTGAAAGATGGGTGTCTGATAAGGAAGGTGGGAGCCTCCCTTAGAATGGACAATGTGACCCCTTCCCCCCGAATTATTATAACTTTGGAATCAAGGGCTTTCAGACAAAGATATGGGAGAAGGAATAACAGTTCTACACTGATAGTTAGAGCAAGGCAATAATACAGAAACAATGGTTTAGATAGACACAGTCAGAATCCAACCCGCACCCTGTTGGGGCAGTGCTGCAGTGCAGTTCAATGGTGGCTGCAGTCCCGTTGGAGTGATGGATGTGCTCTTGTTGAAGTGCTGATCTTGTGGGAAGCTCTCGTTGGTCTCTGCAGGTCCAGCGGTGGCTCCTGAGCTCTTCTCCTCTGGGAATCAGTGGGAAAGGTACCCCGGTGTTCCAGGGTCTCAGTTTAGGTGCAGGTGGGAATGTTCAGCTCCTCCCTCTGGGCGGGGCCTCTCACCATGGCTGATGGAATCTGTGAGTCACTCCCGGAGCCCTCGATGGCCATGGGCAGAGCTAGCCTCGATGGTGTTAGCAGGGCTGGGCCATGCTGAACACAAAGAGCACTGCCCCACCTGTTTTAACAGCTTGTGGAGATGGGAATAGAATACAGACTTTTGGTCACACCTTCCATGTAACCTAGGACGTGACCGAAATCAACAATTCCGTTTGGGGAGGAAGGAGGGATGTCACCCACCCCTGTGCTCCTCCCAGCAGCTCCTTCTGTCCCAAAGGAATGTTCCGGATGGTTGAGAGCTCCCTTTGGCCATCGTTGAAGGGGAGCAGGAGGAGCAGGAATTCTCTTTAGGGGCATCAAATGGATCTGAGTGCCCCTCCTGAGTGCTGACAAAAATATTCTGATCAAAACCGCAGAATCTCTGAGGGTGGAAAAGAGTTCCAGGACTGTCCAGTCCGAGCTGTGCCCAATCCCCATCTTGTCCCCACTGAGTACAGAGAAGTTAAAATGAAACTTTTTAGTGTAATGAAAGCAAATCTTGCAGGTTATAATGTTTATTTTCTTCAGTGATTGAGCCCAGAGCACTCCAGGGATGGTGACTCCAAACCTCTCCCTTCTGAGAGCCCTTTCATGGTGAGAGAGGATAAATCCCCTTTATTGTAACCCCTGAAATTCCAGATTTCATCATCACCTCAGGGCAGAAGCAAAACCTTTCTCCAAACGAGAATGCCCTCAATCTTTTAGGATTGCACCAAGGCTCCCACACAGGCCCAGCCCTGCTCCTCTCCTTCTCTGCCAGCCCAGAAAGACAAAGCCAAAAACCTCTGGGCAAAGTCTTCTGCTCGACAAAAACTGTCAGACAGGAATCTAATTCCCAAATTTCATTGAGCTGAAGACATTCTGAGAGCTCTAATTCACCCCCAGCTTCCATTCCCATTCAGAGCATCCCTGCTGCACAGGGCCCTGCGTGAACTCAGCCCTAATTCTAAGCAGATGGACCTGATTTTAGTTGCTTTTTTTTCCTTTTTTTTTTTCTTTTTTTTTCCCAGCTCCTCCATTTCGGTGCCAGCAAGAAACCCAGCCACGTTGGGAAACATCCTCCTTTCACTTCTATACAAGGCAAACCAAAGCATTTCTGCCGGGGCATTTCTTTTTTGGCCCCTGTGAGCTAAAATCCTTTCAAGCAGCGGCTCAGCCTTCATTTTCGGTCGGTTTTTTAAACCGGTTCCCAAGCTTTTCTGCTGCCTCTCATCAAGCAAACAGTGGATTCCTATTTTCATGCTGCAAAAAGGTTTCCTGGCACTCGGTGCTTTCTGTAGGATTGAGCTCTTAAGGGCAGGCAAGGCTGGGAAGTTCCCTGAGCTGAGAGGTCAGGGCACAGACAGCAGCGTGGATCCAAACATTTGGGTTGGAAAGGAGGTTTTCCAGGGAAAATGCCAGGTTGGACACATGAAAATAACAATAATGCCGGCAAAATCGATAGAACGTGATTCCGGAGCGGAGAAGAACGCAGTTATTTCAAACTGCTTGGGCTGCAGGGAAGTTAAAACGGCTGAGATAAAAATTAAAGTTCTTAGTGTAAGGAAAGGAAATGTTTCGGCTTATAGTGCTTATTTTCCTCTACAATGGAGTCCATAAAACTCTTGGAATTAGGGGTTTCTCATGGCCCTGAGGCAGAACAAACAGGTACAGGTGCCACCAGGTGCCACCAAAGCCTTGCATCCTTGACCCCTTTCTCTCCACTCCTCGAGATTTCTGTACTGAGGGCACCTCTGCTGTGCCATGGTTTGAATGATTTTAATTTTCCAAGCATAGAAATCAGCTCCTTTAGCCCAGAAAATGTGTCCTGCTCTTTGGGCTGGGATTTTCCATTTTTCCAGCACCAGGACGGGAGAGAACATCATCCCAAACCTGCTGGGCTTTCACTGCTCACTTGTTTCCACTCAAACCCTCTCGATTCATTATTCTTCTTTACAGGAATTAAAGAGTATCTGGAATAAAATCCTGGGAGCCACTGGTTTCTAACCAGAGGTCTAGTTTCAGGGGTTAAAGATCCAATAAAGGGAACTGATGCTGAAATCCACAGTTGCCTTCACTTTAGCTTCTGTTTTGAAACAGCAAAAATCACGTCCATCCCTCAGCCCGCCGCTGCCTTGCAGGAAAATAACAAATTCTGATAACAAAAAAACCAATAACTGAGGGCAGCTTCACCTTTGGAATATTAAGCAAAAAATGAAATAAAATTTGGGGAAAATTTGAAAATTTGAAATAAAATTTATTAAGCAAAAAATGAAATAAATAAAAAAAAACCATGGGGAGGGAGGAGCAACCCGAGACACGGAGATTAAATGATGGCTCCAGGGAGCACAGAATTGATCCCATATAACCTCCTGCTCTGCCCTCTTGGCTTTCCCTTTCCTGGTGGTGCCACACATAAAAATTCCGCTGTTTCTCAGAGCTGCTCTGTGCAGAATAACGACCTTGTCCTAGCCCAGAGCAGTGCCTTAAATCCAATCCTGGTGACCCCTGGCAGGGTACAGGGGACATTTGCTGCTGGAATTACTCCTTGGATATGTTCCTGTGTTTATTTCTCCACGTTCGCTGCAGCATATTTTACAAACATGACATTTATTTGAGGTGGAGGTAAAAAATAGCGCGGGATGAAGGGAAGAAAGGGATGAATCATCCAATGAATCACGGAGGGGTTGGGGTTGAGAAATGATTCGCCCCAAGCAGGCCCAGACCCCCTTCAGAGACACAGTCAGGGCAGAGGGGATTTGCTTTATTTATTTTCTGTGAGGATTCACTCCTCCAAACACACACACCCAGCACTGCCAACACACAATATTATGGTAACATTCGTGAATATTCATCACATTCCCCGGGATGGGAGTGGTTATACAAATCATTTCTGGGCAATCATTAATATCATTAGCTGTGTGCCACGCATGCGCTGTGTGTCCTGGTGGTCTCTGGGGGTCTGCTCGTGATGAAGATCTGGAGTCTCCATCACAGAGCACTTTTCACCTTTCTCTCTGGAGCATGGGCAGTCCTTGTTGGGTGATTCAGGGTTTCTGTGCTGGCCTCAGACAGATTCTTGTCCCTCTCATCTTGACAAGATTAAGGGAATCCTGTTTTTCTCTTTAAAATTCACAGATTCTGTCTCTCTATAGTTAACTTGAGTTACCTATGGACCAACCCTTTCTCAGAAGGACCTTCAGGATGAGTTTGTTCTGCACCTCAAACTGTCCCAGGCTGCTCCAGCCTGGCCTGGGACACTCTCAGGGATTCTCTGGGAATTCCATCCCAGCCCCTCCCCACCTTCATTCCTCCCAAAATCCCATTTCAATCTCCCCTTTCCCAGTGGGAAGCCATTCCCTGTGTCCTGTCCCTCCATCCCTTCTCCCCAGTCCCCTCCGGAACTCACATTTTCTGTGGGTGTTCACTCTCTCTGGCTGAGGATTTGCTGACTTATCCCACGCCATGTAGAATATTGGGAATCTCTTTGTTTCTCCCTCGCATTCCGCTCCATCCCAAGCCTTTAAAACCTCATTCCGCTCATTCGTGGTCAGCTGAAATTTCGCTGTAATTCCATTAAGGAAAGAACAAAGCACAGAATGCGGAATAATTAAAACCCTTCTAATGTGTTAAGGGGGGGAGGTGGAATATCAGTGCAAGCTCTTCCAGCTTTTAGATTAGCTTTATTATTTGCTGCAAATGCCTGACTTTAAACGCATTAGAGCTCCTGATGGGCCCCGAATTCCTTGTGCTGGGGTGGCTGTGGGAAACAGAGAGCTCTCACTCCTCAGGTGCTCCCCACTGCCTGAAAAGCATCCAAAACCCATGGAAAGCAGCAGAAGCATAAAGAAAATATTTTTTTTTTTTTGCCCAAGAAACAACCCTGATGGCTGAATCCTCAAAACCAGGACAGCTGCTGTTTTGTCCATAAAAAATCCCAGATGGAGAACATCTCCCTGCTCTGCTCTCAGCATTGCTCCCTTCGGTTTCATCTCCATTTTGCTGATGTTTGTAAAGCCTTGCAGGAGGCAGGAGTTCAACCACTCCCATCTGGACTGGGACATTTCTCTTTATTCCCAGCTGGGAATATCCCCAACATCCCAGGAATTCAGCCTGCATTTGACAACAAATCTCCTTCCCAGGAAGGTTTCCTCCTTTCCTGGCGCTCCAGAGGATTGCGTTTCACCTTCAGGAGTGCTGGGAATGGCATTTGGATATTACAGTAAATATCTCTGTGGGTGGAAAACAATCCAAGCAAAACTCTTCCCTCTCTGCAGTCAAGCAGGGACTGGATCCATTCATTTACCTTGAACTCCTCTGGTTTTGTAATGCAGATTTCGCTGCAGGAAACATAAAATGATATCCACAAGGCACACAGGAGAGAAAAGCAATGTATCCATTCTCCATTTCCACGGATTTATTGCTATTTAAAGATGTTCCCGGTGGGGAATGATGGTTTTGCTGTTGGCAGCCAGGCCCAGCAGTGAGTTTGGATCAGCCCGGCTTTCCAGGGAGGCAGATTTTTGTGATTATCCCAACTTTTCAGTTCTGATTCACAGGTATTTCCTGATGTGGAATCGTCAGACTGGGAAGACATCCAGGACTCCAAACATCGAGGTCGGGAAAGCACGTGGTGGTGAAGATGCTCATCCAGACCTCCTGCCTGAGCTGGATTTGGCCAGGAACTGCCCTGGTAAAGCAGTGAGGTCTCATAAAATCAGGGAATCGCATGAAATCGTGAATTTCTGCCAGGCCTGGCTCACACTTTGGGGAGTCAGAGTGGGTTCTGTTGGCAGGCAAAGAAAATGTGTTCACTGCAGTTCTGATCTTTGGATTTAAGGGAAAATTAAGTCAGAGTGGGTTCTGCTGATGGGCAAAGGAAATGTGGTCACTGCAGTTCTGGATCTTCAGATTTGAGGGGAAATTAAGTCAAAGTGGGTTCTGCTGATGGGCAAAGAAAATGTGTTCACTGCAGTTCTCGACCTTTACATTTAAGGGAAAATTAAATTCAAGTGAGTTCTGCCGATGGGCAAAGAAAATGTGGTCAGTGTAGTTCTGAATCTTTAGATTTAAGGGAAAATTAAATCAAAGTGGGTTCTGTTCATGGGCAAAGAAAATGTGATCAGTGCAGTTCTGGATCTTCAGATTTAAGGGAAAATCGCTGATTCCAGAGTTAATCTGAGAGATCCATCCCTGACCTGAGTTTCTCCCACCCTGAGGACTTGGACAGAGCAGGGAGAGGCTCATTTTTATTAAAGTGAGGCAGTGAGAAAGGATCACAGGGCTTGGGGGCAGCAGGAGGAGTCTGCAAGTTTGTCGAGTTGGCAGCTGGAGGAGCTTTTTGAAAAGCCTATGGTTTAACCCTGGCTGAATTCAAATTTTCTGAGTAATCTCCAAAAGCAGAGCTCGCTGCCATGCAGCAGCCATGCTCCCAAACTCCAAATCCCAAATTCCAAATCCCAAATCCCAAATCTAAACCCCAAATCCAAAACCCAAACCCCAAATCCAAATCCCAAATCCAAATCCCAAATCCCAAATCCCAAACCCCAAATCCCAAACTCTAAATCCCAAATCCAAATCCCAAATCCAAATCCCAAATCCCAAATCCCAAACCCCAAATCCCAAACTCTAAATCCCAAATCCAAATCCCAAACCCCATATCCCAAACCCCAAATCCAAATCCAAAACTCCAAATCCCAAACCCCAAATTCCAAACCCCAAACCCAAATCCCAAATCCCAGCCTTCCCCAAGAACCAGGGGCTGCTGCCCAGCCCTTCCTCCAGCCAGGCCCTCCAGGCTGCAGCAAGGCAAGGAGCAGAGCCTTGTTTTGGGAGAAAATCCAGAAATCCAGCCCTGAAAATCCTGGGACGAGAGGATCTGACTCCGATGCAAAGCAAACCGCAATTTGCAGAAAATAACTATGGAACACCGCTGATTTCTCTTGCTCAAATCCATGGGTTCAGAAGCTGCTGTGAAGGAGAAGGAAGCTCTGAAAACCTAAAGCTTTTTGCCTGCAGCAAATTTATCCAGAGAGTACAAAACATCCAGGGTTTCTTCCTTCAGATAATTTGTTGGCAAAGCAAATTCAGCTTCAGCAACGTTGGGCTTTTATTCTCTGGAAAATAACTTGGCTGGTGGATCAGCCTGAGGATGTAAGTGCTCCTGTCATCGCAGAAAATATTTGAAACGAAGGGATGATGGCTTTTGGAGGAGCAGCTCCAAACCTGAGCTCTCAAGGGAAGGCCTGGCTGGGCCACAGCTCAGATTTTTAAATCTTTCTGGGGCTGATTTGTTTTTTTTCTGGTTGCTCCATGGGCTGCTGCCAGGGAATTGTATTTCTGTGAATGTGCTTTTAGTTCCAGACCCCAACCCAGGGGAGTTTTTAGTGTAAAAAAACCTTTTCCGAAAGTTCATTTTCCTAGGGAAAGGAAAATTTTCTTACCTGAGCTCCAGATTGGAAAAATGAGCAGTCAGGAACACGAACAAAGGCTGAGCTCTCACAATAACAAACCCACACTGTGCAATGGATTGGAAATCATTGGGGTTCTTGTGCTGGCAAGAATTGTTGGTATTTTTAAGAGGATGATAAGAAAACATTATTTATTTTGATGAAGAAATGATAAAAATACCTGGAAAAGGAGAGAAAGCGTTTAACCGTATGTGCAATGTATGTAAATGTGCAGGTGACACCAGAAATCAGGTGGAGAAACTGTAGGAAATTTGTGGGAATTGTAGGAAACTTGTAGGAATCTGTCTGAAAGTTGTGGGAATCTGTCTGAAACTTGTAGGAATCTGTCTCAAATTTGTAGGAATCTGTCTGAAATTTTTAAGAATCTGCCTGAAACTTGTACGAATCCGCCTGAAACTTGTAGGAATCTGTCTGAAATTTGTAGGAATCTGCCAGAAACTTGTAGGAATCTGCTTGAAACTTGTAGGAATCTTGCTATTGGAACTTCCCTGATCCGCCTGGAAATGCACTGGTCTTGGAGGAGAGATCAACACCCACGGAATCTCTGTGTCCCTGACTTCTGACAGGCTCTGAATGCATCAACACATCCACCACGCCCTGGCTGGGAAAACGGACATCAGTTTAAAAAAAAAAAAAAAATTTAATTTCTTGTTTCCCTTAATAATGGGATTTCCGGCACAGGCAGGATTAGGGACCTTAATTAGTGTAATTAAGCTGTAAAACATCAGTCAGGAATGAAGTTCCTACAAAACGGACCTTCAGGATTGATCCTCCCCAGCCCATCCCTCCCTGTCCTCTTGGGATCGGATCCCACGTCCCCATTTCCCCCAAATCTTTGCCTCCTGATCGTTATTCTGTCACACAATGGCATTAATTAGCGCTCCTCACCCTCCTGCCCCCGTGCCCGGCAGATTTCCACCAACACTTTCAGCCTTTTGTGGAGTAAAAAATGAGCTCTGAGTCCTGTTGGGCACAGATCACATTCGCTGTGAATTTTTCTGTCCCAAACTGTCAGATTTCTGTTCGTATTCAGGTTTTAATTAATAGCACAGCTCTGAAAATGGCTGCGCGATGATTTCAACCAACTCATTTAAGGTTGGATGCCCACTCCAGGGAGAGGCGAATTGGCCCAAATTTCAGATAATTTCTAAGAGCAACTCCCGTTCTATAAGCAAAGAGAACTGGTTTTATTCCAAAGTGTTTCCATCAATAGATATTGATCACTTAACCAAGGCAGCCTTTCAGCTGTGAAAGGCCTCTGATTAAAATTTCCCTTGGCAGCGCCTTGGATGAGATATTTCATCATCATCAGGAATACTAAACCTCCATAATGTAAAAAAAGGGAGTGAAAGAGGAGCAGTAACGTGCTGGAAGAAGTGGAAAATCGCGTATTAAATGCCAGACGCACTCTTGGATACTCTCGGCTCACTTTACACATTGTACAGTTAGGTAAAGGAAAATCTCAGGGCTAAAAACATGAATTCAAACATTCTGAGTAGCACCTGTGAATCTTTCTGGGTTTGCTGAGAGGCTGCAGATTTTCTGCTGCGTTCTGGTGGTAATTGGAATTCTCTCTCTGCCTCAGCAAACTCCGTTCTGAAAACAACCAACCTGCCCACCCAAAATGTGCTCTGACCCAGCCCAGAGACAGATTTCTGCTCATTTTCTCCACAAAACTGCCCACCGCATGGGGAGGGAGCTGAATTTCCAGAAAAATGCCACTGAGGATGAGTCAGCTGCAGAGGAGGAGAGCCCTGAGCCAGGGATTGCTGTGGGAAGGGAAAAGGGAAGGTTTGGGAAGGAAAGGAAAGGAAAGGAAAGGAAAGGAAAGGAAAGGAAAGGAAAGGAAAGGAAAGGAAAGGAAAGGGAAAAAGAGAGACAGAGAGGAAGGAAGGAAGGAAAAGAAAAGAAAGACAGAAAGAAAGAAAGAAAGAAAGAAAGAAAGAAAAAGAAAGAAAGAAAAGATCCCTTTCAAGACTCCACCAGAAGGCAGAAGCCAGCGCTGTATTTAGCAGGGAGGCAGCAGCGATGATCAGAGCTGATATTTAGTGGTGAGGCAGCAGAGATGATCAGAGATGATGAAGGAAGATTTTATTTAATTTTTCTTTTGTGTCATAACCAGGAAAAAATGGACTCTGTTGCAAGGGATCCATTCTGGCCCTGATAAAGCCTGTCACTGGCTGGGGTAACCCTTTCGTAGGAGGGTCTTTAATCTGGTTCAGCCAGGAGCTTTTTGGGGGGGGCAACACCGCAATGGGATTGGGTTTGCGTTTCTCAAAAAACCCATTTTTGGCTGAATGCTGCAGAGCTGCAGCCACAGTCAGAGCGAGCGAAGGAGGAAGAGCAGCAGGGCTGGGCCCAGGTGCTTTCAATCCCTCCACATTTATTGCTGATTTCCACATCCCCCTGGGCAGTCATAAGAAGCCAAGGGCTGAGTCAGAATTTCTCGTTGAAAAGGGTTTGAGTGTCTAAGTCTCATATTGAAGGATAAAACTTTGTTACAAAGGAAGAAGTCAAGCGATGCACAAGCCAGAATTTCCTCTTCAATTCCGCTCTAAGGTGAGTTTTGAGCAGAGCTGTGCCTGCAGAAGAGCTGTGGGGAAGGACAGAGTGGTTTTGAGTCCCACCCCTGGTGAAATTTCCCCCGGGGGTTTTCTAGACTGACAGGTGGGGAGCTGGGCTGGCAGAATTCCACTCCTGAAAGGTTAAAGTTTTCGGTCAGGTAAGTATTTATTGGCCCCCAGCCAGTAAAATAAATATTCATTGTTATATAAAAATAATATTTAGAAAAAACAATATCTATAAATAAGAAATAATATAATATAAATAATGATATAATAGAAATAATATAAATAGTATATCTAAATAATACATAATATAATAAATGTAATATAATAAGTATAATAAAATATAATATAATAAATATAATTAATATAATTAATATAATATAATACAATAATGTAATATAATAGTAATATAATACCAANATAAAGAATCATTTATTGGATTAATAAATAAATATTTATTTATTTATGCACAGACTGCATTTGCTGTGGACTTTCCTTCCTCAAACTGTCAGCTGTCTGCAGTCGGTTAATATTCAGATTTTAATTAACAGGACAGCTCCAAAAATGGCTATGTGACCATTACAACCAACTTATTTAAGGCCGGATGATGTAAACAAATAAATATTTATTTCTCCACAGCAGCCTGGAGAATTCGGTGCTCCCAAATTCCTGCAGAAGAAGCAGCAACAACTGCAGGAGCAGGAGCCGCCCGGATTTCATTTGTTCTCTCCCCAGTTCAGCTCCCAGCTCGCAGTGCCTTTATGACAGCCCCGCCACAAACAACTGCCTGCTCAGGCAGCGTGAAATGATTCTTGGAATTTCTATGCATTATCCGAGGCAGAGAAGGCCCCGCTCTGCCTGTGTGCTGTGCCAGCAGAGAGCTCCCAGGAACACCGGAGAGACTGGGGAGGGAAGGGAGGAAGGGAGGAAGGAAGGAAGCAATGGGAAGGAAAGAATGGGAAGGAAGGAAGGAAGGAATGGTGCGGAAGGAAGGAAAAAAGAAAAGAAAAGAAAAAAGAAAAGAAAAGGAAAAGAAAAGAAAAAGAAAGAAAGAAAAAAAAAAAAGAAAGCTGGGTCTGGCTTTGCTCTGCAAACTCAGCAGGAGAAGCTTTGCAGCTCCTTCAGGATCTTTGTTGGCCTCACTTTCTTTCTAATAATGGCTGCGGTGTGGCCTGGAGGATCGGATAGAAGAGTCTAGAACTTGTTAACGACCGGCGCTGGGTTGGATTGGGGTTCCTCAGCAGGAAATGCTGAGTGTCAGAACAACCCGTGGGGTTTTCCCTGTGCTTCCCAGGCCTCAGTGATCTCTGAGGCAGCAGTGAGAAAGGGTTGGTCAATAGGTAACTCAAATTACCTATTGAGAGACAGAATATGTGAATTCTAAACCTAGAAAAACAGGATTGCCTTAATCTTGTCAAGATCAGAGGGACAAGAATCTGTGTGAGGCCAGCACAGAAACCCTGAATCACCCACCAAGGGCTGCCCATGCTCCAGAGAGAAAGGTGAAAAGTGCTCTGTGATGGAGACTCCAGATCTTCATCACGAGCAGACCCCCAGAGACCACCAGGACACACAGCGCATGCTAATGATATTAATGATTGCCCAGAAATGATCTGTGTAACCACTCCCATCCCGGGGAATGTGATGAATATTCACGAATGTTACCATGATATTGTGTGTTGGCAGTGCTGGGGGTGTGTGTTTGGAGGAGTGAATCCTCACAGAAAATAAATAAAGCAAATCCCCTCTGCTCTGAGGGTGTCTCTGGAGGGTCTCGGGGGTGAATCAGAGCAGAGGAGCTGTGGATGGATCGAGACTCTGCTGAGAGCATCAGGAGATATGAGAGGATGGAGCCCACAGGAGAGAGCAGGGAAAGAGCTCTTTGGGAGAGATTTATGGCACTCTGAGGCCTCTTCAGTGGAAGAGGTTTAAATAAACAGAAAAGCACTTTGTGGTTCTTTCAGTGTGAGAACCAATCCCTCTGCACTGCACTTCAAGGGTTTAATCTCTCCATTCAATCAATGGAGAGATTGAATATGTTCAGACAGAGAGAAAAAGGAGACAATTCTTTATTTTCCCTACCCCACCAAACCATGGTCCCTCGCCCATTCTGATCCGTTTTCCCAATTTGCTCTTAGGCCGCAGCGTGTTCCTCCTCTGGCCACTCCCAACCCCTTCTAGGGAGGCCAAATTTGGGTTTTTTTAAGTGTGACCTGAAAGAAACCCAACTTAAAATCTCCCTTTGACTCGAGTTCCTCTTCTGGCCACCTCCAGACTTTTTTGGGAGGCCAAATTTGGGTTTTTTTGAGTCTGACCTGAAAGAAACCCAACTTAAAACCTTCTCCCTTTGAGTTCCTCCTCTGGCCACCTCCAACCTTTTTTGGAAGGCCTAATTTGGGGTTTTTTGAGTCTGACTGAAACAAATCCAACTTAAAATCTCTGTTTGACTGAAGTTCCTCGTCTGGCTACCTCCAGCCCATTCGAGAGAGGCCTAATTTGGGTTTTTTTGAGTCTGATCTGAAACAAACCCAACTTAAAATCTTCTGCCTTTGAGTTCCTCCTCTGGCCACCTCCAGCCTCTTCTAAGGAGGCCTAATTTGGGTTTTTTGAGTCTGACCTGAAACAAACCCAAGTTAAAATCTTCTCCCTTTGGGTTCAGGATCTGCTGCATGACATCCTCCAAGCCCAGGCCTGCTCCCAGCTCTGCTTCATTGATGGAAATCCCTTGACTGCGGTGGAGTTGGGATAACGATTCTGCCGTGGAATAAGAACTAAATCAAGGCAGCAGCGATGAAACTGAAAAAATAAACTTTGGTGTCGAAGTCCACTTGGGCCGGGGGTTGTGCAAACATTCTCATGGAAAGCAAAGCAAGAAGGGAACAAGGAAAATAAACTCTGCAGCAGTTGTTCCAGCAGTTTCAGGCACTGGGTCCTGTGATTCCATGAACAGAGAACTGAAAATATTCCCCGATCTCTTTTTGAAGCATTTAATGATGTTCAGCTGTGATTTAAAGAGAAATTGCTGGCACACCATTTCTCATGGAGAGAAAATCTGCTCCTCACATCACCAGCAGGTATTTTCTTATCTCTTTTCTCTCTTTTCTTTTCTTTTCTTTTCTTTTCTTTTCTTTTCTTTTCTTTTCTTTTCTTTTCTTTTCTTTTCTTTTCTTTTCTTTTCTTTTCTTTTCTTTTCTTTT
>VZRL01000895.1:27360-37868 GCA_013397895.1 Origma solitaria | reverse complement strand
TATTATTATTATTATTATTATTATTATTATTATTATTATTATTATTATTATTATTATTATTATTAATGGACAATGCCATTATTTGCCCCTACCAACCATCCCCAGCACTTCCTCTCTACTCAACAATAATATTTACTTGCACAAACAAAAATGATTATTATTATATTTCATTAACGGACAATGCCATGATTTGCCCTACCAAGCATCCCCAGCACTTCCTCTCTACTCGACAATAATATTTACTTATACCAAAAAAAAAAAAAAAAAAAAAAATTTTANNAAAAAAAAATTTGTCAAGAATTCTGCAGTTTCTTCTGACCATTAATTAGGGTTGAAAAGCCCTTCCCAGCACTGCCATTAGCCCTTCACGCCTGGCTGACCCTACAGGGAGAGGAGCGGAGAGAGCGTTTGATCTATTGTGAAATAATGATCCACGAACAGAAACACAACCGACGGAAAATTTGTTTTTCTGCTCCGACCAGGAGCCCGAGGCTTCTGGTGAATACTCAGAATATATTTTGCATTTTTTACGCGCTCGGAATGCACCACAGAATCCTTCAGTTGTTCCTTTTGATTTGAAATAATTCCTGGAGAAAGACTCCAGAATCTCACGTGAGCACCATCGGAACTCCTGATTCTTTTTGGGATGCTGAGGGATTTTGTTTTCCCTGTTTTCTTTGGTTTTCTTTGGCTTGCTTTGGTTTTCTTTGGTTTTCCGTGGTTTTCTTTGGTTTTCTTTGGCTTGCTTTGGTTTTCTTTGGTTTTCTTTGGTTTTCATTGGTTTTCTTTGGTTTTCTTGGTTCCTCTTTTTCCTAGGATTGCCGTTTGTGTTTGATGTGCTCCGTTTGTTCCCACGAAGGGTTCGGGCTCTGAGAATGTGACATTTTCCACCAGGAACCTCACATGAGCACCATCGGAACTCCTGATTTTTTTTGGAATGCTGAGGGATTTTTTTTCCCCTCTTTTCTTTGGTTTTCTTTGGTTTTCTTCAGTTTTCTTTGGCTTTCTTTGGTTTTCTTTAACTTTCTTTGGTTTTCTTTGGTTTTCTTTGGTTTTCTTTGATTTTCTTTGGTTTTCTCGGTTCCTCTTTTTCCTAGGATTGCCGTTTGTGTTTGATGTGCTCCGTTTGTTCCCACGGAGGGTTCGGGCTCTGAGAATGTGACATTTTCCACCAGGAACCTCACGTGAGCACCACCGGAACTCCTGATTTTTTTGGGATGCTGAGGGATTTTTTTTCCCTATTTTCTTTGGTTTTCTTTGGTTTTCTTTGGTTTTCTTTGGTTTTCTTTGGTTTTCTTTGGTTTTCTTTGGCTTTCTTTGGTTTTCTTTGGTTTTCTTTGGCTTTCTTTGGTTTTCTTCAGTTTTCTTTGGTTTTCTTTGATTTTCTTTGGTTTTCTCAGTTTCCCCTTTCTCCCAGGATTGCCGTTTGTGTTTGATGTGCTCTGTCCGTTCCCACGGAGGGTTCGGGCTCTGAGAATGTGACATTTTCCGCCAGGAACCCATTCCATGAGAAAATCTCCGAGCCACTCCTTTTTCCGACTGCGCCCAGCGTGGGCTCGGATCCAGCAGCAAATATCAACAAACCTCCACAAGCTCTTCCAGCCCAAGATTTCAAAAAAAATTTAATACAGAGAGGCATTTCTACTTTTTTTTCTGGGGTGCCACAGTGGTGTCCCTCTCTGGCCATCAAGAGATGGATTTAAATCCAACATTTAATTAACATAACAGAATTAATCCAACATTTAATCCAACATACATTTAAATTTATTTTAAAATAAGTTTAATTTAAATTTAGGATGAAATTTTTAACATTCAATTTCAAATCAAATTTCAAATTTAATCTAAAATTAGATTCTTTTTTATGACGAAGATCCTCTCTCTCAATGGACACAGGTATGAAGAAATCGCTCTGCAAACACAACATGGAAAAGATGACTTTTTTAATGACAATTCCTGCCAACTTTCACTCCCCCATCCCAGCTTTAAGCTCATTTGATGGCTTTGAGGAAAGATAAAGAATTGGGGATTTGGGCTCATTCCAAATAACCAAAAATCCAGAAAGAAGAGAAGAACGTGTGGCAGCCAGAAATTCCTCATGAAGGGAATATTTGAAACAAGTGGGATGAGTTTCCAATGGATACTCACAGCACAAGTGCTGCCTTTATTTGGAGCTATTTATTTTATCGCTCGCATTGATTTTTCAGAACATTCTTTGTTTTCTGATTGTCGGAAAGAATTGGGGATTTTGGCTCGTTCCAAATGACCAAAAATCCAGAAGGAAGAGAAGAATGTGTGGCAGCAGAAATTCTTTTATTTAAGGGAATATTTAAAACAAGTGGGATGAGTTTCCAATGGATTCTCGCTGCCTTTATTTGGAGCCGTTTGTTTTATCGCTCGCATCGATTTTTCAGGAACATTCTTTGTTTTCTGATTGTCGGTGAGCGCTGGAGCAAAACCACACTGCGGTTTTTCCTTCTCCATTGCAGGGAGAAAATAGGGAAAAAAAAAGGCAGAAATTCCCATCAGTGCAGAGCAAATCCTTCCCTCCGTGTTTGCAAAACAAAAGCATTGTCTAGAAATTTTCAGCATGAGGTTCTGAGGAGGAAAAACGATGTGTTACGCATACAAAAGTCTGCCGGAATGACAGCAGCTCTTGTTAAATTCCTTTTGTCAGGGAGGAAAAAAATTGTCGAAATGGCCTCACTGTTTTATTATGAAATGAAAAACAAATATCAAAGCGGTATTTCTCTTACAGCCGCGCTGTAAATGGGGTTAAATAAATTTAAAAGGCAAACATGGGTTGATTGATGTGTATTAAATCTCCTTATTCCTCCATATTTCCCCATTCACATCACATTTTTTCTCCTGATTTTGGCCTGGGTTCTGGATTGAATACTCAATATTTTTAAACAGGAAAGAAACTTTCCTTCCTGAGCTGTCCTCTGCCAATCCCAAAGGAGAACTTCTCCTTGTGGTGGACCTGACGATCACCACAGACCTCTCCACGGCAAATATTTCAGAGTGAAGCACCCTTGAAGCATTTGAAATTTAACAAAAATTGACAAAAGTTGATGAAATTTGATGAAATTTGATGAAATTTGATGAAATTTGATGAAATTTGATGAAATTCGACAAAATATGACAAAAACAAGTGCAAGTGCCTTGCTGGACAAAGCCAGCTCAGGTCCAGGCAGAATTTTAGTGAAGTTTGGGGTGACCACACACTCCTGTGCTAAAACCAGAACTATTTCCCTTTCAAAGCTTTATTTAGATTTCCTGGTGCAGAAGTGGAGCAGGACAAGAGTTGTGTTATTGTCACTGAAAATCAGGAGAAATAAAAAATCCCTCTAGCACTATGTTTGAAGTGATAGAGAATCAGGCATTGCTTTATTTTCTGGCCAGGATGTGCCAAGGAAAGTATTCCAAAAACACATCCTTTTACAGGATTTCCCCCAAATTTTATGCAGTCAAACCCACAGAGATGCATTGTTTCAAAGTTCATTGGTGCAGAGCTGAGCAACCCTCAGTGTTCAGTTCCCATTGGATCCCAATCCCCTCCCCTCCGATGTGAATCAGATCTTCATTTTTCAATTCTCTGCTCAGTCCTTTGCGGGCGAGATGTCTCCAGCTGTGTCCGAGGTGCTCTGGGGTGGATGTTTGGAGATGGCCACCGATGTTCCGTCAGTGTTCCGGGGATGGCCTTGATCTCTCTGGGGATCTTTGGGCTGCTCCACTCTGTCCCTGTGCTGAGCTCATCTCCTCAGAGTGACGCTGTGCCTCCTGAAGAAACTAAAGAGAATTCCCTTCCCCAGAGCAAAGTCAAGTCAAGCCTAACTCGAGAGACCAAAATAAAAAGTTTAAAGTTAAACAAAATTTTTAAAGTGGTATATTTTCCAACATTGTCAATCAGCCCCGGGGCTCCCATCCCGTTGGCACTAAATATTTTAATACACATTTGAATACTAAATATTTATATTTACCCATTTCCAAAGATGCAGATTCATTTTTTTCCCCCCCTGACATGAGAAACGCTGGTGGAAGCCCTGAAGGATTCGAGAGCTGCTGTGATTTGCCTGCTGAAGTAAACAGGAGCCACTGCTGAAACCACATCGCATTCTTGTGGGGTAAAGAGAATTCTTTAATTCTCAGCCACACTGAGAAGGAGCAGAAAGAGCATCAGGAAATAGGCTGAGCTTTCCTTAGTGTGGGAATGGAAATTCGGGACAAATGTGGGAGGGTTTGTGAGCAAATAATTGGGGGAACGGGGCTGGATTTACATCATATTTAAAAGCAGGAGGGACACTCTCTGAAGTTCCTTACTGGCTGTGGTCCCTATCACTTTTAATTAAATTTTAAGCGACCTTGGCTCTCATTTTAGCTTGGATGGTTGAGGGGAAAGTGTCACTGGATGGGCTTTAAGGCCCCTTCCCACCCAAACCCATTTGTAATTCAGTGATTCCATGGAAATTGTGGCGATATCCTGCATTAACACCCGAATAAAAGCCCTTTATTGTGCGATATTTCAATGCCAAGTGGCAGAGAGGAGCTGGACAGTGAGCTCCGAGCACTGGGGGAAAATTCCTTCCGTGAGGGCATCCTCTGGGATAGTCCTGGTTTATTTAATTATTTCTTTATTAATTATTACTACTACTATTACCATTACTATTACTATACTATTACTATTATATTATATTAATAATTATTATTATATTTATATTAATAGATATTAATAGATAATAATATATAATGTAATACACAATATTAATATCTAAAATATATCAATAATAATAATAGTAATAGTAATAATAATAATAGTAATAATAATAATAATAATAATTTATTTTATTTATTTATTTTATTGAAATCCACCCAAGATCCCTGTGCTCCTTTAATGACATCCCAGGGATGGCATCAGCCACCACCTTCTGATCTCCCAGAGCTTGGAGACTTCCTAGAAAGAATTATGTGCTTTAATTGGCTTTAATTAACAGCAGCAAAGCTCATTTATTGCAGTCCCATCAGCTGAAGAGTTGCAAGGAAGGAGCTATGGAAGCGAGGCAAGAAAACAAATGAAAAACTGATCCTTATTCCTTATCCCTCAGGTTTTTTGTGAGCTGCTTAAAAAAAAAAAAAGCGGTTTGGATAAAAATCGGTGGATTTTTGTCAGGCAGTGTTTGAGTGGTTCTGATTTTGTGTCCATGAATTTCTGCAGCTGATGGGGAAAGAAAGGGATGGGAAAGGGATGGAAAAGGGATGGGAAATAGAAAGGGAAAGGGATGGGAAAGGGAAGGGAAAAGAGGTGGGAAAGGGATGGGAAAGGGATGGAAAAGGGATGGGAAAAGGGAATTGGAAAAGGGTTGGGAAAAGGGATGGAAAAGGAAATGGGAAAAGGAATGGGAAAAGGATGGAACGGGGAAAGGAAAAGGGGATGGGAAACCTTTGCTGTCTGCCCAGTTCAGCGCTTGGATTTCTCCTCAGCCGTCGCTGATCCAAACTCCCTCTCCCCTTTCTCCCCTCTCCCTCTCCCTGTTCTCCCCTCTCTCTCTCCTGTCCCGCTCACAAGAAAGTCCAGAGCGTTTCTGGACAAATCTAATTGTGGAATTTGGAGGTTCTTAGGGCTGACAATTGAATTTCTCCCTCCCAAGCTGCAGCGGTGCCCTCTCCGAAGCATTAACGGAGGACAGATCTGCTCAGTCATCAGCGCAGGAGTTTCCATTCCTCCTCCTAACTGCATCAGCTCCGTTTGCTTGTCTGAAGTAATGCTGAGGAGCTTTTCATCTGATTTGACGTGGAAATGCCATTAATTATTCGGAAAGCTCCCCCGGTGGCTCTCCTGATCAATCAAAGCCTGGGGATGCTGTGGCAGCAGCCAAACAGACATCTGGTGTTGTTCACCACAATAAATTCAGATTTCAGGAGAACTTTGAGGTGCTTCGAGAATTCCTTGTCCCTATGACCTCAGAGCAGGCAAGAATTAGATTTTCAGAAAGAACATTTTTCCATAAAGTACGTAAAGTTGCAGGGAATTGGATTAAATGAAAAGGACTGAGGTTAGGGATCAATTGGGTTCTGATTTGAGCTGCAAATGTCTGAGTCAGGGATTTGATATTTTGGAGGTAATATTAGTTTTCTATTGAAACCTTTGAAAAAAAATTAAAATCCCCAACCCCAAGCTTGAAAGGCAATCCTGGCAATGCAAACTTTCAGCTGGTCCCAGGAGAATTCAGAATCTAAAAGCGAGCAGAGGAAATCTGGTGCCAAACTGAAACCCAAACCCAAAGCAGAGCATCGAGAAAACAAAACTTTTTGATGAATTCCCATGGGAAATCTCCCCCAGGGAGCTCTGTTAAAAAAAATTTAATTATTAATTATTAAAAATAAATAAAAAACAAATTTATTATTGCACTTAGGCCTGGCCTTTCTGGTAGAAAATTTTGGTGGAAAATTAAAGCCCTTTGGGAGGGGAAATGTGTAATTTAAAGGGTCTGTGCCCTCGGTGGTGCCTGGGCTCCCTCTCCTGGCCCTCTGCAGCTTTTCCTGCTCATTCCCGGATCTCTCCCGGGGCAGATTAAATCCCCACCGCTGTAGGACTGGGATTAAATATTCCAAATCAGGCACAGCTCTGCCACGGAAACCCACGGAATTCCCCTCCCGCCACCCCCCATCCTCACCTTTATTACCTAATAATTGTGGTTTTTAAGTTTTATTTTAGTTCTAAGATCTCTCTGCTTTAGAAATTCAATAAACAGCAGCCAGGAGTTTTTTCTTCCCCTAAAACGTCCCTTTGGAATGGATGGAAGAAATCCTCTAAAGGAGTAAAACCTCCTGCTTTACTCACTCTCTGCACCCTCTATTAATTTGCACAGCATTTACTCCCAGAGATCCCTAACTGGGATATTTCTCCCTTTTCCAGAGTAAAAACCACCGCCTCACCTTTTTTGTTGTTTTTTTGCAAAGACACCCTGATCACGAATCTAAAAAAATTCTAAAAAAGCCTGACGAAAATCCCGGTGTTAAATGTTCAGTGTTTTTTGGTTTATTTTAGACAAAAAAAACCTCCCCCCGGAGCTCTGGGTTTGAGGGATTGCTCCACATTTCCCCCTTCGCATTCCAGTTTTAAAAAATCCCCATAAACAGAAGGCATTCTGCTCCAAAAATAAATCCCATCCCCATTCCCCTCTGCCCCCTGAGCTAATTGGGGGATGTTTTATTATCCTGAGGTTTTATTAATGAGCAATATCTCATTCAGAGCTAATTAGAATCTCCAGGCGTTTCCAGGCAGGGAGCAGGTGAGCAGGCAGACAAAACAGTGACGAAATAATTGTCATTATTTTGGTGGGAAGGAGGAAAAAAGGGCAACAAAACCCAACATTAGACGCTCATAAATACAAAACACTTAGGGAAGTTGCCAGCTCGTAAATAATTCACTGCTGCTGCTTTAAAAACCTCAATTTTTTAGGTATTATTGTGCAAAAGACAATTGGGTGTTGCTCTCAGAAGGATCGGAGGATTTGGGTTCTTTCAGTTCTGTTTAAGAAATAAAGAATTATTGACATTTGTGCCGATAAATTGGGAGATCGATAGTGCTTTTTTTGAATAGTCTGAGAGGGTCTGTCCAAACGAAATTGGATTTTGCCAAAAGGAAATACAACGCTTTTCGTAATTAACTCTCTCTCTGTTAATTGGCTCCCGATTAACCTGCCAGAAATATCATCGACGCCTGGGCCATGTTAAGAACCACACCTTGGAGCTTTAATTGATTTCATAATCACAGTTTTTGTAGCAATTCTTATTTTGTGCTCCTCACAGGGAGGCCTGGATCATCACCCAGAATGATGAAATCAAAAAATCTCCCCCCGGAACAGAAATTAAAATTAATTAATTTTAAACAATCCATTTTCAACATTCAGACTTTCCAAAGTGAAGCTTTAATTGATTGGAGCTTTAATCGATTGCCTAATCACAGTTTTTGTAACAATTTTCTCTTTGTGCTCCTCACAGGGAGGCCTGGATCATCACCCAGAATGATGAAATCTAAAAATCTCCCCCCGGAACAGCAATTAAAATTAATCTTAAACATTCAGACTTTCCCAAGGTGACCTTGGAAATGGAATCCTCTGGAGATTTCCATCATTCTTGGAGGAAGGTGTGAAGCAAAACCCCGTTCCAGCTGCTCCTGGAAGTCTGCAGATCACAGATATTATTCTATTATGCTGATTTGAGCACTGAGTTAATTTTAATTAGGCTCCTGTGCCTAATTGCTCGGGAAAACACCTCCAAGTAACAAATGTTGCTCCTCGCTGCTTAAAAGGTGCTGAATCACAGCCCTGCGTTGCATTCGATAAATGTCGGTGTTATAGCTCATTAGGCTGATATTTTTAAGTTGTTTTAAATGATGTGGTTCTCCCTTTAAAGCTGAGCGGAATGAAGTATTTGCTTTAAAAGGGAAAATTAAATCACGGAAAATAATAATTTATTACTCTCGCTCTGACAGGCAAGGCATCAGTTCGATGTTGTTCAGCTTCTGGTGCTCAGAGCTGCCTTCTCCTCCCAAAACAACAAATGAGTTTTGATTTCTCTTCATTAAATGCATCATTAATTCCTCCCCCCGATTTCTGTTTGTTTTCCCTTCCTGCTCTGGCTGGAGGATGTGAGGGTTTCCCCCTGGGGCTCTGCAGCTTCAGGGAATTTCTGTTCCAAATTCAACACCACACACCAAAATCCAATATCATTCCCCAAGTTCATGCTGGGAATTTCTGTTCCAAATTCAACATTTCACCCCAAAATCTGATATCATTCCCCAAGTCCGTGCCGGGAATTTCTGTTCCAAATTCAACATTTCACCCCAAAATCTGATATATTCCCCAAGTCCGTGCCCAGTGAATATTGGAGTTGCAAATATTCAGCTGTGGAAATAACCACAGGTCAAGCGCTGCTTGAATTGCATCCTTTATCCCTAAGGGCATTGCAGCAAGATGTTGGACTGATTTTTTTTTGTTCTAAAAACCCAAACCAAACCACTTGGCTTTCTCATTTTGGAATCCCCTTGGCCTGAGGTGTAGCTGGAGGGAATCACAATTTTTTTCCTTTGGGTCAAAGTGGGTTGTGATTGACCAAGACATTTTTAAAAGGCACATTTGCACCTCATCTTTGGGGAAGAGACATTTAAAATGGATGGGTGGAATGCTAATTGCTCTTTTGGGGGGAAATTTTTGGATTTGATCATTCTGGGTGATATCCAGGCCTCGCTGTGATGAGCACAAAGCTCAAATTGATATAAAAATTGAATGTTTGAGGAGGAGGTGAGGAGGTTAATGCGGGTCAAACAGGACAGAGCAAAGCTTTACGGCTTTAAATGGGAGCTTCCACTGTTCGAGAGGCAAACCTGGGAAGTTCTGTGCAATAAGAAGCTCTGATAAATGATATTTTCCCCACAGGACTGCGGTTCCTCCCAGCAGCACCACGCAAGGACAAACAGAACCCTCCGGGATGTGCTCCTGGAGGTTTCCATCATCCTTGGAGGAGGTGTGAAGCAAAGCCCATTCCAGCTGCTCCTGGGCATCTGCAGATCACAGATATTGTTCCATTGTGCTGATTTGAACACGGAGTTAATTTTAATTAGGCTCCTGTGCCTAATTGCTCGGGAAAACACCTCCAAGTAACAACTGGAGCTGAATGTGGAGGAGCTTCGGGAGAGTCCTGCGCTGTCCCTCAGCCGTGGGGATTTTTCTTTCTCTGCCCTGTGCTCTGACCCTGGAACAAACCTCTGCTCTGCTTCCCTCCCAGACTGCTTTCAGCCTGCCCTCGTTCTCTTTAATAGCTTTAAATCACTGGTTTTGATATCTCGTTCATCTTCCCAAAATGCAGCATCGAATTCCCTCCTCAATCCCCTTGGCCTCCCCGATCACCGCGGACTGGACTGGATAAACTCTCCCGGGCAGCTTTGACATCTTCCAGAGCCCTCAAAGATCCATCACGCTCTCCGCGGTGTCAGAAAGGTTCTGCTGTTAAAGCCTGCCGAGGCTGGAGGTCACTCCAAATCGCAGTTTTGCTCACTTTATAAACTCATTTTATGCTGTCAGCCGGGGTTTGGTGTTCCGCTTGTTTCTGCAGCATCCATCAACTCCTCGTCCTTCAGCCCCGCGGCACGCTGGGCTTTAAGCACTGATTGATTCATTAAATGTCTCCAAAGTCAGGCCATTTATCTTTTTTCGCTGTATTTTGCCTGACTTACAAAGCCCCAGCTCTGCTCCCTTCATGAACCGGTGCCTCACAATGGGATCCTGAATAAAGAAATCCCTGGCAGTGAAATTCCTCTAATTTTTATAAAAAAATTAAAAATTTTTAATTAAAAAAAAAGAAAAGAAAAAGAAAAAATTAGAACACAAACCACAATTTCAAGGCCTGAAAGATTATTGGTGATTATTTCTCAGATTCAACACTGAGTTTTCCAAGCCCAAATTCTTATTTATATAATAAATATAAATTTATTTTATAAATAACTTATA
>VZRL01000895.1:0-27156 GCA_013397895.1 Origma solitaria | reverse complement strand
TATTATATATATATATATATATTTCCAAGCTTCAGGAGTGGGGAGAAAACCATCACTTTTAAATCCCCAGAGCCCACATTTGGGGACACCAAAGAGCTGATCTGAGGTGCAAATCCACACCCTTGGAGCACTAACCCCCAAGGCTTAGAATTTTAAAGCCCAAATCCTCATTTAGGGAGCCCTGAGCATCATTTTCCAAAAGGCTGCTCCGGGCTGTTGGTGGCACTGTGATGTCACAGCGAGTCTGTGACACAGGGGGACACAAGGGACCGCAGGGAGAGGGCCCAGAGCGTGAAGGAGCTCAGCCCTGAGGACATGGCTGCCACCGGGAGTGCGAGAGCGGCCACGATGGATTTCTGGGATGCGAAGGAATTGCTGTTCGTGCTGCCGCTGTCCGACATGAAACTCAAAGGTGTGGGCAGGAGTGTCACCGGAGCCACCCTCGCAGGGCCGTGGGGACAAGGCTCAGCGCTGAGCCTCTGGGGACAGCAGTGACACACAGCCCGGGCCGCTGCAAGGCGCAGAGCCAGCGGGAGCTCAGAGCTCAGCAGAACTTGGGCTTTCGTCTTTTTCCAGAGAGAAAGGCCATCTGGGATTCTGTGACCAGCTGCATCAGAAAGCGGCTCCTGGAGCACAAGGTGGGACAGCACAACAGCCTGGGACAGCCTGGGGCAATAACCTGGGACAATTCCCTGGGACAGCCTGGGGCAATAACCTGGGACAATTCCCTGGGACAATTCCCTGGGACAATAACCTGGGACAATTCCCTGGGACAGCCTGGAGCAATAACCTGGGACAATAACCTGGGGCAACAGCCTGGGACAACAGCCCAGGACAATAACATGGGATAATAATCTGGGACAACAGCCTGGGACAGTAACTTGGGACAATAATGTGGGACAATTCCCTGGGACAACCTGGGACAATTCCCTGGGACAATAACCTGGGACAATAACCTGGGACAATTATTCGGGACAATTCCCTGGGACAACACCATTCCCTGGGACAATTCCCTGGGACAAGAGCCGTGTCTCCCTTGCACACCCAGAGCAGTGGGGAGTCCCCATGGCCCTGGAGCATGGCCTGCAGTTCCTCTTGCGCTCCTCAGAACACAGGGAACCCACCCCAAAATCCCCTGCTGAGGGACAAACGGGGCTTGTGCAAGGGTGGTGTCACCTCTGGGAGGTGGCATTGGACCACAGGGAGGATCCTGGTCACTGCCTTTGCCCTGACTCCAGCATGGATTTTTTGGTGGGAGAAGGGAAAGGAGAGGCCCCAGGCTCTCCTCCCCAGGGCTGTCCCCCCTGACTCCTGAAGCTGGCAGGGTCTGGTCAAAGGCATCATCCCTTGAGGGGAGCACCCCCAGCTCTTCCTTCTGTCCCATCCTCACCCTCCGGGCCTTTCCCTTCTGCTCCAGGGAATCCGACTTCCCACGCTCGGCTCCATCGAAGTGCTCCTCACAAGGGTCCAGCTGGGGGGCAAGGCTCTGTTCCTGCCGCTGCCTGTGTTCAGCATGGCCAGGAACCTCGTGCTAGCCCAGAACCCGTACCACAAGGATAACCCCGCTGGTAAGACCGAGGATTTAGCCCTACGGGGCCGAGGGTATCACACTCCCTTCTGAAAACATCTGGGAGATGCCTTTGGGGAAGTGCCTCCCTCCCTCCCTCCCTCTCCTGTGGTCTTCCAGCGCCGAAGCCGCCGGAGCCCCTGAAATATGCCGACGTGGCCAAGGCGACCAAGCTGTCCCAGAAGAAAGTAGAGTTCTTAATCCTGAGAACCACGTCCCTGATGTACCACTGCCTGGAGAAGGCCGTGAACGTTGCCTTCGTCCTGAAGGACGTGGGCGTGCTCTTCATCGAGGGCAGGAAGGCGCACATGAGGATCTACCCTGACTTCCTGGAGCAAATGACCGGGCGGAGGTTCCCGAAGGCGACACTCAGGGTGAGCCTTTTGTTTCCCCCTCTGCTTGGGCAGACCCAGAGCAATTCCCCAGCACTGCTGGCACGTGGACAGCAGGATGTGGCCGGTGGCTCCGGCTGGGCAGAGGCACAATTCCACCAACTCCTTCTCCTTGGCCACGCTGAGGATGTGCTGGCAGCTCCACGTTTCTCTGCTGCAGCGTCTCGAGGAGCTGGGCCTGGTGATGTCCCCGAAGCTGCCCCTCGCTGTCCTGAGCCCCACCCGCCGCCTCATCGTCTTCCCCAGGTGAGTGAAGCCCCCTGGCAGCTCTGGAGAGAACCGGGAGCGGTTTCTCCTCGCAACCATGGAGCCCTGCAGAGCAGTGAGTCCTGTTTGTGCCAGGCTGCTCCTCATCCTCATTGTGTCCTCATCCCCATGAGCAGCCCTGAGGGGCCGGGGAAGGATTTTAGACACCACATGCTGTGGGTTCTAAATTGCATGATACTCGTGGGATTCGCGGAAGCTGGCAGAGAAAGCAGGCAGGAGATCCCAAGATGGCGAAAGAGAGTTTATTTACAGAAACTTCTTTATATATCCATTAATAATCTAGCGACTATTGGTCAGCAGGGAATCCACCTCCCAAAGGCATCGGTCACAGCTATACAGCACCTAATACCAAACACAAAGATTAAGAAAGTACAAGAAGTGCAGCTTATCTCTCTTCTCCATGAGAAAGAAGAGAAGGATTTCTAAAACAGTGCCACTACACACTTGCGTCCCCATTGCGGCCAGGAATCCTTTCCTGGTGACCCTATTTCCCAGGACAGTCCTTGGGGATGAGGCACAGCTGACCTGGGAGAAGAGTGGCCTCTCCCCAGTGTCACACTCACCTGGGAGCAGGTGATGGTGGCAAGGGGCCAGGGCTGCTGGGGACGTGGCTCAGGATTGCACTGTCTCTTTGTCCCCAGCTTCGAAGAGGCGTTCATGCCCAAGCCACTGCCCGTGGATCTACCCAAGTACGTGGAACCTGGTCCTGAGGTGGTCACGAGGTTTAGATTAGGTTTGCCACCCGTCGGGGGAGTCTGGGAAGGTAAAGCAGCTCCCAGCTCATTTCCACAGCACGGGCCACTGGCAGCTGTGATGTGAGGGGACAATTCCCAGCCACGATTGTCACGCCGATCTGATGGTGCCAGAGCTTGGTGACAGCTCAGCACAGCTGTTTCTCCTCAAGTTGGCTCCACAAGAGCTGAGCCCTGGGCTGGGGGTGCCCAAAATGCCCATCCCTGGTTCAGCAGGAGGGTGGGGATCCGGGGGCCCATCCTCGCTCCGGAAAATTGCCTCTGCTTTCAGGAGAGGCTGTCCCAAATCTGGCACTGCGGATGGGATAGTGCCAGGATCTTCTGACAAATTCCCTCCTTCCTGGTTCCAGGGAGATTTCCCATCCTGCCAGGGCCTCCTTTCCAGGGTTCCGCTGCCGGGGCAGGACAGCAGCCCTGCGATGAGGAGGTGATGGAGATGAAGGACAGCCCTTGGGGCAGGTGAGCCTGGAGGGTGTGGGGCCTTTTCCTCATCCAGCAGAGCCTGTTCCCCAGTGCCAAACCCACCACCCGCAGGAGACTGGGGCTGCTGGGAGCCCCCCATGCCCCAGGGCTGGCTCCTCTCTGTCCCCCCAGGAGACCCCAAGGGTAATGGGGACAGCCAAGTGTCAGCTGAGGGCTCAGCTCAGCGCTCCTCTCCTCTCCTCTCCTCTCCTCTCCTCTCCCCATCAGCCTGGCAGCTCCCAGGGTCAGGATGTGGCCCCAGACCCTCCCAGCCCACTCAGACCCCTCCTGTTTGTCCTACCAGGAGCCTGCTGCCGACCCCAGGAGCTGCTGGTGGAGAAGAGCAGCCTGTGACTGACCAAGGCACGGGCGAATCTGTGGCCGAGGACAAAGTGTCGATGCAGAGTGATGGAGAAGCAGCAGAGACTCAGAGGGGCATGGGAGGAAGAGGAGAAAGTCAAGATTCTCTTGGGAGAGAGGGAGAAAAGAAAGCTCGACGCGGAAAAAAAGGAGAAAGAAAGGAATCTCTCGGGAGGGAAGGAGAAAGAAGAGGTTCTCTTGGAAGAGAAGGAAAGAAGAAAGTTGGACAAGGAAGAGAAAAAGAAGTAAAAGATGCTGTTGGAAGTAAAGGAAAAAAGAAAGCCAGTCCCAAAGCAGGAGAAAGGGAAGTTTCTCCCAGAAGGAAAGGAGAAAAAGAAGTTTCTACCAGAAGAAAAGGAGAAAAAGAAGTTTCCATGAAAAGAAAAGAAGGAAAGGAAGTTCCTCTTGGAAAAATAGAAATAAGATCTGTTCTTGAAAGAGAAGAAATGAAATATATCATGAAGAAAATAAGAGAAAGGAGAGGTCTTCCTAGAAGAGAAGAAAGGAGCACACCCCTGCCATGGAATGCCCAGCCCAGGAAGCCGCTGGACTCCAAGGTGTTCCTCGTGCAGTCCGCGGAGGCAGCAGTGCAGGCCCTGAGGGCCCGGCCCGAGGCCTTCTGGTCAGTGGTCAAGGAGCCACAGAAGACCATTCTGGCAGGGTACAGGTTCACGCCATGCGGGATGCTGCCACCTCTGCCCCCGCAGGGCTCCAGGGCTCTGCAGCCGCTGGAGAAGAGAGAGACGGTGTCCAAAGGCCCATGGCCGTGGGTGCCGTGAGCAGGGAGCAGGCTGGGAGCACCTGGGGTGGCAGGACAGGGAAGGGATAGGAACTGAACCACCATCCTGGGGGGCTGGTTCGTCCTAGGAACGCACGGTTAGAGAGGGACCTTCACCCATTTCTCGGTTGTGGTGGATGGCCAAGCTGCCACCGTGGGCTCGTCCATCTCCAGTGTAATAAACGGCAGGACACTGCTTATTCTGAGTAGGTTTTATTGACCTAAACAAAAAAACCAACAACTGAGAACGTCCATCTCCAGTGTAATAAATGGCAGGACACCACTTACTCTGAAGAGGTTTTATTGACCTAAACAAAAAAACCAACAACTGAAAGCGCCCATCCCCAGTGTAATAAATGGCAGGACACTGCTCATTCTGAATAGGTTTTATTAATCTAAAAAACACCTGAGAATGTCCATCTCCAGTGTAATAAATGGCAGGATACCATTTATTCTGAATAGGGTTTATTACCCTAAACAAAAAAACCAACACCTGAGAACATCCATCTCCAGTGTAATAAATGGCAGGACACCGCTTACTATGAATAGGTTTTATTGACCTAAAAAAACCCCAACACCTGAGAACAAGGAATGGGGATAAGCCCGATCCCTCACAGCAAAGCGCAGGAGCTGCGTGCGCAAACGCAGGGCACTCCGTCAGCCACTCGAGGACCTCAGGAGGATGCGGCACAAAGCACCACAACCGTTCTTAAAGAGTGTGACAGGACAGGATTGGTCGGTTTTTCAATCCTCGACGCAATTGGCTCGCCTAGGGGTTCCTTGATTAGCTCGTTAACGAGGAGCGTTCCTGTCCAATCATTTTTCCATGCGTCCATTTCATTGGTCAGTTCAGTCCACCAATCCATTCTCAAGTAGATGCCGTCAAGCCTTCGGACAGCTTCTAGAACATTCTTATTACATTTTCCTATATTTGTTACCAACATCTAGAGTTCTTTCAAAGACATTTCACCTGTACATTGTGCCCAATGAATTAAATAGCTTCAAGTAACAATTAACCAATTAACCACACCCAGCCCGATACAACTGAACCAAATGTTAAGCAATATAACACAGAACTGGCCTGCGAAACCCAACCCATTTATGACAGTCCTGAGGGGCTGGTTCATCCTAGGAATGCACAGTTAGAGAGGGACCTTCACCGATCCCTCGGTTCTGGTGGATGGCCAAGCTGCCACCGCGGGCTCGACCATCTCCAGGGCCGAGGGATTCCTTTTCCAGCCCTCAGGACAGGCAGAGGTCCCAGCCCTGGCCAGGCCCTCTGGGGTTGCAGAAGGCCTGGCTCAGCACAAGGATTCTCTTCAGATCCCCAGTGGGGAGACAAAGACTCTCTGGGAGGGTCTGGCACAGCCTGGGAGCAAAGTGCTGCTGCCGGGGAGGCTGAGGAGAAGGGAGAGAAGAGCGAAAGTTCCCTCTCCTCAGTGCCCTGACCGGAGCCATCCAGGAGAGGCTGCAGGGCACTCCTCCGACTGTCCCCTGGAGCAGGGAGCCTCACACAGTGTGAGATTCCTGCCTCAGACCAAACCCCACCCCAAGTGCTGCTTCTGACTCCTGCTGGGACGAGGGATGAGACCTCGCGTCCTTCTCCCAGCAGGAAACGGTTCCCTATCACCACCACTCTGGCAGGATTTTATTGGGAGAAAAATCCCTGAGTAGCAAATTAAACAAAATTCACTGCTCTGTTGTGAGGGACTTATTAGAAGGGAGGTTTTTATTAGAAGAAAAATCCCTGAGTAGCAAATTAAACAAAATTCACTGCTCTGTTGTGAGGGACTTATTAGAAGGGAGGTTTTTATTAGAAGAAAAATTCCTGAGTAGCAAATGAAATAGAATTTGCTGTTCTATTAGGAGGTTTTTACTAGAAGGGAGGTTTTACTACAAGAAAAATCCCTGAGTAGCAAATTAAATAGAATTCGCTGTTCTATTAGAAGGTTTTTACTGGAAGGGAGGTTTTACTAGAAGAAAAATCCCTTAGAAGAAAAATTCCTTAGAAGAAAATCCCTTAGAAGAAAAATTGAGTAGCAAATTAAATAGAATTCACTGTTCTATTGCCCATCCCATCCCTTGCACACCTGCAATATCCATTTCTTGTCCCTCAGTCACGTAGCACACTTAGGTTTAAGCACAGATTATTTCAATAAATGCCTTCATATTCAAATGATTTTATCTTTTCCACTGTTTTTTATTGCCTCTGTATTTCTATATACAAGAAAGAGGCACCTGCATATACTTTTGTGCAGTATTCAAAATTGCAGGGTGTTTTATGGGAATTCCAGTGGGTTTCCATTTGGCTTTTATAGTACTGCGTATTTCCAGTTCAGATGTTCACCCTGTTCTATCATTCAGGCCTGGTTTTGTTTCATTTCACACTTTTAACCCAGTTAAAATATGGGATATGCCCACATGTATTTGAGGAGTTCATGTGCCAGAAAGGAGAATATACAAATACACTCATTAAATGCTGGGAAGAATCAACAAAGCTGCTCAATGCTTTGAGAATTGGCTTTAGTGCAAAGCTCCTGCATTGCCTTCCTGACATCCCTTGGGGTCATGGAATGGTTTGGGTGGGGAGAGATCTTAAATCCCATCCAGTGCCACCCCAGGGACACTTCCCACTGTCCCAGGGTGCTCCAGCCTGGCCTGGGGCTCTCCCAGGGATCCAGGGGCAGCCACAGCTCCTCTGGGAATTCCATCCCAGCCCCTCCCCACCCTCCCAGCCAGGAATTCCTTCCCAATATCCCATCTAACTCTGCCCCTCTGTAAATCCCTCACCCCTGTTCTGGCACCTCAGATCCCGCTTAAAAAAAAAAAATCTCTGTGCCTCTCCCATGAGCCCCTTTGTCCACTGAAAGGTCACAGTGAGGTGTCCTGGGGCCTCTTCTCCTCCAGGCTGGACACCCTCAACTCTCCCAGGGTTTCTGCGCCAGGGAGCTGCTCCAGCCCTGGGATCATTTCCGAGACCTGCTCTGGACCAGGGCTGGGTCTTGCTTGTGGTGGGGACTCCAGAGCTGGATTGGGATCTCCAGAGAATGGAACAGAGAGCGAGAATTCCTTCCGATCCAAAACTGCCACACAGAGCATTGTGCTGCTTATCTTTATTTAGACTTCTAACACTAAAGCCTTCTCTCCTGCCCCTCTGTCCAGGAGCTCGAAAGTGGCTCTCAGAGCTGCAAGGCGCCTGTGGAGAGAGGGGAAGCTGCTGAAGTCCTTCCATGGCTGCGTGTGGGGTGTGGAACAGTGCTGGACATCCCACGGGATGTGGACATCCCACGGGGTGTGGACATCCCATGGGGCATGGACGTCCCATGGGGCGTGGACATCCCATGGGGCATGGACATTCCATGGGGTGTGGACATTCCATGGGGTGTGGGCATTCCATGGGGTGTGGATTTTCCATGGAGCGTGGACATCCCACGGGGTGCAGACATTCCATGGGGCATGGACATCCCATGGGGCGTGGAGCAGTGCTGGACATCCCATGAGGTGTGGACGTTCCATGGGGCGTGGACATCCCGTGGGCTGTGGACATTCTGTGGGGTGTGGAGCAGTGCTGGACATCTCATGAGGTGAGGACATCCCATGGGGTGTGGACATTCCATGGGGCATGGACATCCCATGGGGCGTGGAGCAGTGCTGGACATCCCATGAGGTGTGGACGTGCCATGGGGCGTGGACATCCCGTGGGCTGTGGACATTCTGTGGGGTGTGGAGCAGTGCTGGACATCTCATGAGGTGAGGACATCCCATGGGGTGTGGACATTCCATGGGGCGTGGACATTCCAGGGGGCATGGACATTCCATGGGGCGTGGACATCCCATGGTGTGTGGGCATTCCATGGGGTGTGGACATCCCATGGGGCATGGACATTCCATGGGGTGTGGAGCAGTGCTGGACATCTCATGAGGTGTGGACATCCCATGGGGTGTGGACACGCAGGATGTGTGGGCACAGAGAGCTCTGGGCAGAGCACAGCGCACCAGCTCCCAGCACAGATCTCCACTGAGTTTGGCCAGTGACCAACTGGGAACCCCGAGATAAAAACGCCTCATGGTTCATTTGACCACCCAGCACCAGAATTTGGCAACCCCAGGAAGGTCTCATGGCAGGTTCGGCCACCCAGCACCAAAATTTGGCAACCCCGGCAATGCCTCATGGCTGGTTCAGCCACACATCCCCCAAATTTGGCAAACTCACTCTTTGATGTCATTTGCCCACGCAGGGGCCACCTTGAGGAGCAGCAGGGCGAGCAGGCTGCACACCACAGACACGAGGAAGGCTCTCAAAAAGATGCCCCAGGTGATTTTAGCATTGACTCTGCTTGAGTTGGCCAGGCCCTCCACAGGGTTTGGGGCTGTCTCGGCATCCTCAGCGCTGCTGAATCTCTTCTGCACACCTGGAGGAAATCCCCAGAGCTCTGAAATTCCGGGAATGGCGTGGGAAGGGTGGTGGGCAGCTGTCCATGACACGGGAATGGTCACCCACCCCAGGGATGGCCAAGGGACATGGATTTCTTGACTCACCTGTTGGCTGAAGGGCCTCCATGTTGTCCCCAGGGTCTGGCACTGTCTGAGGGCCTTCCTGGGGTGCCTCCTTATCCACAGGCTCAGGGTCCAGCACTTCGGGGAGAAAATGTGCCAGGTTAATTCCAAGTCACTGTTCCTGATGGGAATCTGAAAGCCCAGGTTCCCAAACCCTGTGGTTAAGAGCCACGCATACCTGGAAGAGCTTCCTTCAGCAAAGTCATGACTTCAGGCGGTTCCATCAACGGCCAGGAAATGTTTCCAAGTACAGTTTCGTTCTTCAGACCTTGAGGGAAGGAATGAAAAATGTCCACCCTAGAAATCTCTGGAAGGCTGTCCCGTTGGTCAGAACTGACCACTGACCCCTGTGGGGCTGGGGGATGACCAGGACTGACCGGGACTGACCAGTGACCCCTGTGGGGCTGGGGGGTGACCAGGACTGACCAGTGACCCCCATGGGGCTGGGGGTGACCAGGACTGACCAGTGACCCCACTGGGGCTGGGGGGTGACCAGGACTGACCAGTGACCCCCCTGGGGCTGGGGGGTGACCAGGACTGACCAGTGACCCCCCTGGGGCTGGGGGGTGGCCAGGACTGACCAGTGACCCCCGTAGGGTCCAGCAGAGGTGCTGGGAAGGCCCAGGGACACTAGAGCCCCACAAGGAGCTCCCGTCCCACCCTGTGGCATTCCCTGTCCCTGACCACAGCACGGGGAAGGGACCATGGAATGTTCCAGCACACCCGGGCAGGGCTGGATTCTCACACCCACCGGCAGGAAAGGCCTCGCTCACGTTTGGGCCTTGAGCTGGCAGTTCCCAGAACAAATCAAAAGTCACATAACGTCCGGGAGAGTCGGATCCAGCGCCTGGATCTCCATTTTCTCCAGCTGAGGCTGTGAACAGAACAGAGAAGCTCCAGTGAAATATTTCTGTGTATTTCCTATGGCAGAACTGTGGTTGCGACACAGAATGGCTCCGTGGGCCTGTGCGGCCCTTCCCCTCCGGAGCGCTGTGCAGGTGCCACGTCTGACCTGTGGTGACCCAAAACAAACCCCATGAGAGCTGCCAGGAGCTAACCCAGCCCCAAGAACCCCACAGGCACTGCTCTGGGAGACAGGGCCTGGAATCTGGGAGGGAACACTCCCAGCTCTGGGGCCATCCCTGAGCCTGACCCCTGCACTCTGCCACACGGCTGCGCCACAGCCAAAAATGCATTGAATTTCCTCCCAAAGGGATATTGGAACCTGAATGCTCCTGGGAGGGACCCGTGGGACCTGTGGGACCGGAGGGACCCGTGGGACCAGAGGAACCTGTGGGACCTGTGGGACCTGTGGGACCCATGGGACCTGTGGGACCTGCAGAACCTGCCCGTCCCTGTCACCCACCTGCTCCCGACAGTCCTGGCTCAGCGGCAGGGCGCGGGGCCCTGGGGGTCAGCAGGGCTATCAGGGACAGCAGGATCACCAGGGACACCAGCACGGTCAGGGCTCTCTGCATGGCCAGCAGGACAGTGCTGGCCACGGCCCAGCGTGCCCACAGCATGGCGTCCTCAATGCTGGTGGCACCTGCCTGCTCTGCACACCACAGCTGGCTGTGTCACCCCTCAGAGTGCTGAGTGTCCCCTCAGAGTGCTCAGTGTCCCCTCAGGGAGCTCTCTGTCCCCCCAGGGGCTGTGTGACCTCACAGAGGGTCTGCCACCACCAACATTCCGCCATCTCCAGGCAAGCCCCAAAGGTCCCATGGGTGCCTGGGACGGTTCGGGCATGGTCCTTCCCCAGCCCATCCAAAACTCTCTGCTCTAGGGAACTCCACACGGCTTACCGGGGGCTTCACCAAAAACCCCACACGGCTTACCTGGAGCTTCAAAACCCCCACAGAGCTTACCTGGGGCTCCACCAAAAACCCCATACAGCTTATGTGGGGCTCCACCAAAAACCCCACACAGCTCACCTGGGGCTTCACTAAAAACCCCACACAGGTTACCTGAGGCTTCACCAAAAACCCCACACAGCTCACCTGGGGCTTCACCTGTCCCCAGAGCCCAAACCAGGCCCTTGCCATGGTTTTCAGCTGTTTGTTGGAAAAACAGAGCTCAAAAGGAAAAAAACAGAGCTGTCCCAAGAAATCAGTCGTTTTTTGGGACTGTGTTTTTCTGTCAAGGGTTGGAATTGGAGGATCCCAGAATGGTTTGGTTTGGAAGGGGCCGTGAAAAACATCCAGTTCCAGCTCCCTGACCTGGGGAGGGAGATGGGAGATATTTAACACAGCTGATCCGCAGGAAACGGGAGAGCAGCAAAGCTCCAGTGTGGTTTTAAGAGCCCAAATTTGCCTTTGGACACCCAAACCCAAGTGCTTCCCAATGCCAGATCCTCTTTATAACCACCAACCCTTCCAGGGTCACCAACCTCCTCTAGATGCACCACAAAAATACTTTTATTCCTTTTTTCCTCCCCAAAACACATGGCACAAACACCTGCAGCCGCTCTCACAAATCCACAGCACGATTTTTGTTGGGATAAAACATGAGGGAAGGACCTGCCCAGGGGTGTTGAGCCAATGCCAGCAGGGACTGGGACCTCCTGGCACCTGCGAGCTCCTCTGTCCCCAGAGGAGGCCAAGGAATGGCTGCAGAAGTGATTGGCCTCAAGCGGCCCAGAGACCCTCCAGAGACACAGTCAGAGCAGTGGGGATTTGCTTTATTTATTTTCTGTGGGGATTCACTCCTCCAAACACACACACCCAGCACTGCCAACTCACAATATCATGGTAACATTCGTGAATATTCATCACATTCCCCGGGACAGGAGTGGTTATACAAATCATTTCTGGGCAATCATTAATATCATTAGCATGCGCTGTGTGTCCTGGTGGTCTCTGGGGGTCTGCTCGTGATGAAGATCTGGAGTCTCCATCACAGAGCACTTTTCACCTTTCTCTCTGGAGCATGGGCAGCCCTTGGTGGGTGATTCAGGGTTTCTGTGCTGGCCTCACACAGATTCTTGTCCCTCTGATCTTGACAAGATAAAGGAAATCCTGTTTTTCTCTTTAAAATCCACATATTTTGTTTCTCAGTAGTTAACTTGAGGTTCCTATTGACCAACCCTTTCTCAGTTGCCTGGGAGGAGACCCTGACGGGTGCCAGGCGTGGATTTTCCCCAAAACACACACACAGCTCCCTCAGAATAATCTGGGAATGCTCACGGGGAATTCCCCCCTCCTCAGGAGACACCAAAATGTTCCTGGAGATGCGCCAAGGAGTCACAGTGAGCAATGAGGCCCAAACCTGCCCAAATGGGAATAAAGCTCTTCAGGAAACTGCCTAAAAATTCAGCAAAAAATCTCAGCTCTTCCCAGGGAAGGCCAAACAAGATGAGACAGTGAAATGATTCAAAGCCTGCAACAGGCGGAGGGGTTCCCTGACATCCTGCAAAACAAAATGTCCTGGGTGAAGGTTTTCCCTGCTGTTCTTGATACTGCCTTCAACAGCTGCTTAAAATCGCATTTTCATTACCCTGAGGAGGTTTGCTTACCTGATGTCCTTTTTCTTGACACGCTCTGGCACTCACACACACTTCTCTCCTTTGCTGCTAACAGCTTTTACCATTTACACTCATTTTCTGTGGAAATTCTGCTTCTCTGTGTTCCAAAGGCTTTGGAGAAACTTCACTGTCAGGTTTAACACGTTAGCTCGCTGTAACAGAGCCCAGGGAAGTTGATTTTGCCTTAAATGCTATTAAATATTAACATGTTTACGCAGCAGTGTCAGCCTGCAGTTGTACACAGCCCTGGAGGATTCCTGCCTGATTTTCCAAGCAGGATTCCAGGCTGAGTTCATGGCTTTCCTTAGCGTTTCCCCTCACACAGGTGCAGTTGGTGGCTGAAACGCCCCGGTCTGTTCTAGGGCTCTGCCGAACACATTCCCTCAGCAGCACCGCAGATGTTTTGAGCGATTTTGGGCTGAAACAAAGCCAGAGCTCTCCAATGGGCACCTGGCCTGTCTCAGCTGGAGAGATGCTGCCAGCCCCGGCATGGCTCAGCTGCCAAAATGTGCCTCGCTTTTAGAAAAATAAACCTGTAGGTGCCTGGTCCGGCCTGGATTCTGCTGTGGGGAAGGTTTTGGCAAAAAAAATGATGTAGGATTGGCTGATTTCATGTTAATCCTCAAATCTCTGTGTGCGCAGCCCTGTTTTGGAGGGAAGCAGATCCAGGCATGAGGTTTGATCAAATTTGCTGTGGTTATACCCCGAAATGTGTGGCAAACACAAGCTGGGAAGGAGCAGGAAAACAAAGCTGGAGCTTGCAGAGTAACCATGGTTTTGCTGCAGGGCAGCTCCCGAAGGGGAGCTCGGGGCTGATTTTCTGTGAGCAGAGTTAGAAATGTCAGCGGTGCCCTGAACTCCCGGGGAATTCCCTCCGCGGTGGAGAGGAGGGTTCATCTGCTGGCCTGGTGAGAGCCAGAGGTTGTGCTCAAAGGGGTTTAAACATGATAAAATAATCATCAGGCAGTTTAGATTTGGCCTAATCTGACTTTCCCCCTCGATCTCCTCTCTGAACCTTCCCCTCAGAGCTCAGGGTTGTGTTCCCTGTGCTCTCTGACAAAGATCTGCCCTTCCTCCCTGCATTCATCTGCCTGTGGTCAATAGGGAAGTGTTGGGGAGGATGAAACAGGAAAGGCTTATCAATATGATTCCCTGGCCAAAGATGCTGAGAATATGGAAACTAGAAGCGAGATTGAAATGAAGACAAGCTCTGAGATCCCAAACCCCAGGCACTGAACAGCTGGAAAACAATGGTGTGGCCACTGAAGGGAATCCCCTTTGGATTAAACAATCCCCTCTGCTTGCAGACAGCTCCAAGGGGCAGAGCAGACCCTGCCAACTCGGCAGAGGCTCCAAAAAGCAGTTTTTAGAGTTTAAAATAGAACGCCGTATGGTAATGCAATGACTCTCCTAGGCTGTGTGTAAATGTTGTAGGATTTGTAGCTTGTTCTAGATTGGTTAGTGAAAATTAGAATATTCAGCACAGAAGATGATTTATTGTATTGTAAACGGCAACCACGGGATTCTGCTCTAATTCTGTTTTCTGTATTCTACTCTGTACTTCTCTCTCTCTCTCCCCTCTCTCCCTGCTCTGAGCTGTGTCTGGCAGCTCCCAGCAGCTCCCCTGCACCCACACCTTTCACAATAAACCTCATGCTCTAAGACCAAACTCCAGAGATCTCTCGTCTCCGTCCCGACTGTCTGAAACAAACTGACCCAAACACCACAGACAGCAATCCTACAGGGAAGGGTTTATCCATTCACTCAGAAAAAAGGTTTAATTACTTTGATAAAATTGGAGCTGGTTTGCCTGTTCTTGCTCCCCGGGCAGTGCTGTCAATAAAGCAATGAAAACTTTACACCACCACCCTGCTCCTAAATGTGTGCTGAGGTGTCTGTTCTTAGGGGATGCTCCTCGCACTGGGTAAATATTTAGGAATCCTGATAAAAATCCATTTTGTTTAATTAGCGCTTCAATTATGCTGGGAATTACCCCAGAGCGCAGAACATTTGTTTCCACAGCGAGCAGTTGTGAGTCAGAGCGGATGTGAGAAATCTGAGATAATAACCGAGTCACTCAGAGGTCTGCGAGACTCCGGGTGGAGTTTATTTCAAGTGGGAACACCAGGTAAGGACTCCCCCGATGCTCCCAAAGGAAAATCCCAAATTCACGTGCTGGGAATGCAAACCACACGAGGCTCCTTCCCCAATTCCCTGCCTGGCTGCGGTGGGGATTTGCTGCGGGAGACTTGACAAAGCTGTGCAGCCTCAGGGGTTGATAATGGATGATCTAATCTCCTGTTCGCGGCAGGAAAATAAAAATCAGAGCTCTTGTAAGGTCGACAGGCAGCATTTCTGCTCTCGTGCTTGTCATTGCTCTGGAGTGGCTCAGCAAATGTTGGAAAATGAACATGGGTTTTGATCCCAATTTAATACAATTTCAGTGTAATGTGTCCACCCCCTTCATCTTTGTTCGCATCGGTGGCAAACTGATGGGGAGGGAAACAGAAGCTCTGACTTGTAAAACGCATTGGTTTTCAAATTTCCCATTTCTAAACAACACCGCTACCAAAAGACACTTAATCCCGCAGGGAAGAAAAGGTTTTCCTACATCATAATTAGCGCTGACAAATGCGGCATTGCCGAGCAATTGGTGTTTAGGGGTGTAGGAACATTTTAAATGTCATAAATTTTGGAGAAGGCAGAATGCAGAGCATGTTTGTGCAGGCTTGCCAGACAGTGTTTACTGGAGCAGAAGATGGTGGTGGGTTTTGCCTGATGCTTTTCTCTCCTCACAGGCTGCGAAACCCTTTTATCCAGGGCTTTGCTTTCACAAAATTCCCTCTGCAGAGACCCAGGAGCTGCAGGATTCCTTACAAAGCAAAGAGTCCTGCTCTGGTTTGGACTTTGAAGACCGATTTTGGGCTGGGGAAAGAATCCCAGAACGGTTTGGGTGGGAAGGGACCTTAAATCCCATCCAGAGCCACCCCTGCCATGGCAGGGACACCTCCCACTGTCCCAGGCTTCTCCAGCCTGGCCTGGGATGGGGAAAAATCTTTTGGTTCAGCAGGATTTTATTTGGCTTTAGCACTAGATGGGGCTAAAGGACTAAAAAGAAGCCAAAAAAACCCTGACTGAGCCGCGGGATGCGAAAATCTCCGGGAGAAGCGGAGGGCAGGTCAGTGGGGGCAATGGATGCTGTTGGAGCCCCTGCACTCAGGTTTGGGATGGAAAGCAGAGCCTGACCCTGCAGATGTTGGGATTTCAGCACTCCTGAAGGCTCGGGGAGATGCTGTGGGGTGAGCTGAGGTGTAAACCACGAGCAGGACAGCAGCACTCAGCAGGGGATTCTGATTCCTGACAAAGCTTTTGATGCATTCTGGCCCTGTGTGTTATCAAAGGACCTTCGAAAAGGAACATCTCCTCAGCTTCCAACCTGCAGCGGCCAGGAACAGCCCCAGGAGACACCGCTGCAGGGGAAAGAGCCAAATTTTGTGTGGATGGGGTCGTTTTTACATGGCTGATTTCAGTGTTTTACTGGGTGACTTCTTACTTATCATTTCTGCTCTCAAAACACGCCAGAAACCTTCTGTTTTGGTTGTTACTCACTGGAATTTCCCCTCCTGTTAGACCCAAAGGTAAAAGAGCTGTTGGTTATCAGATAAAGCATGGCAATAACACATTTACTCCCAAACTCAACATCCCTTGACTGCCACAGTTAAGAATCTTAACTCTCCTTATCCATTCTATTGCAAATTGTACTTATCAATCCCATTGCTAACTATCCTTATCAATCCCATTGCAAATTGTATTTATCAATCCCACTGCAAATTGTATTTATCAATCCCACTGCAAACTATCCTTATCAATCCCATTGCAAACTATCCTTATCAATTCCATTGCAAACTAACCTTATCAATCCCATTGCAAACTATTCTTATCAATTCCATTGCAAACTATTCTTATCAATCCCACTGCACACTATCCTGATCAATACCAGTGCAAATTGTATTTACCAGTCCCTTTGCAAACTATTCTTATCAATCCCACTGCAAACGATCTTTATCAATCCCACGCTATTTGTATTTATCAATCCCACTGCAAATTGTATTTATCAATCCCTTTGCTAACTATCCTTATCAATCCCATTGCAAACTGAATTTATCAATCCCACTGCAAATTGTATTTATCAATCCCACTGCAAACTATCCTTATCAGTTCCATTGCAAATTGTATTTATCAATCCAATTGCACACTATCCTTATCAATCCCATGGCAAACTATCCTTATCAATCCCATTGCAAATTGTATTTATCAATCCCACTGCACACTATCCTTATCAATCCCATGGCAAGGATCTGCTGCTGCTCCAGATTTTGCCTGCATTAACCCCGGAGTTTGTGTGTGCAAACAAAGATTTCAGTACAACTCAACAGCCCAGCTGTTTTCTCATTTGCTCCACGAGTGTAGAAACATTTAATGAAATTGCTTATGGTTTAGTGATTTGTATGACACAAACAATATTTCCCTTCTGTCAGACCTGGGCCAATCTGAAATTGCTTGAGGATGTAAACACGAGGAAACAAACCCAAACAATTTAAATTAAATGCCTAATGTACCTGGGGAGAGATTATCTGCTCTGCTTCCATCTTTCCTGTAAATCTGCTCACAGTGGGGGTTCCTGTTTGTTGCTCAGTGTTTTATTGCACAAATACTTCAGTGCCAAATAATAACAGGGGTGAGGGGATGGGCCTTTTTTGAGGGAAAGACCAAAGAAACGCAGAATCCTTTTAAAGCTGCAGTTTTGTCATGGGAGAATGAAATATCCTGAGCTGGAAGCGACCCACAAGGATTGTTGAAATGTTGGGACAAGCTCTGAGGGAAAAGAGAGCTCTGGGCCATGGGCAGCAAGGAATTCTCATTCCCTGGGCAAGGATGAGTTTTTTAGGGCACAGTTCCCCTTTCCCTCGGGGTGGTGCTGAGCCAGCCCCAGCCTGGATGTCCAGGGCTTTGCAGCTGATCCAGGGGTCATTTTTGGCACGTGAATTTTCCTTCCTGTGTCCGTCTCGAGTGTGAGTGGGTCGGAGATGTTTGTGTGGGTCAGCGTCTGCCTTTCTCCTGTCTGTGCCAAGAACTCTAATCTTGAACTCTTTAACATCCCAGAGGAGCTGTGGCTGCCTCTGGATCCCTGGAGGTGTCCCAGGCCAGGCTGGAGCAGCCTGGGACAGTGGGAGGTGCCCCTGGGTGGAACTGGATGAGTTTTAATGTCCCTTCCATCCCAAACCACTCTGCCATTCTTTGATCCATCCTTTTATTTGCCGATATTAAAGGATCAAAACCTTTGCAAGTGGGTAGCAAGGAGAGTCCTTGCATCCAGCAAAAACAAAAAAACCCCAACCAACCAAACAAAAAAACCCCCAAAAAACCCCAAAAAACCCCAAACAAACAGAAAAAACTCCCCCCAAAAAAACCCCAAAAAAACCCCAACAACCAAAAAACAAACAAACAAAAAAAAATCAAAAAACTCCACCAAAACACCCACACACACACACACACACACCCAAAAAAAAAAGAAAAAAAAAAAGAAAAAAAAGAGAAAGAGAGAGAGGAAATTCGGGATATATTTGCAAAAGCTGGCGACCTTATGGAATCCTGAACTCTTATGGAATCCTCAACTCTGCTTCCCCGCGAGGGGAGCGTGTGGCACTGACAGACCTGTCAGGTTTGCAGCGCCATCCCTGCCATCATTAGGGTCGGGAGGAAGGTGGTTAATCACCAATTAGGGGACATTCCTCAGGGAAGGAGCTGCCGGTGGAATATCTCAGCAGCTTTGGCATCAGCCAGGCAGGAGCGATGCACTAAAGAGAGCAGCACAAAGTCTGATGCCACCTACGCTCCTCCCCTGCGAGATTTAATTTTAGCTCCGGCCTCGGCTGAGACGTGGCATGGAGCCCCGAGCTCAGACAGCTTTCCCACCGCTAAAATTGGCTCCAGGGACGGGGTGGGGAGCAGCATGGTGGAGCTCAGACACTTTTCGGAGGAGTCATTCTGAGTAGAGCCTCAGAGTGAAGCTTGGCAGGAAAATTAATCCACAAACAGCAGAGGTTTATGTACAAAGAGGAGACAGAGCAGTCCTGGAACTTTATTCAGGAATAAAGGGAGAGCTCATGGGCATTTCCCATGGGGTCTCTCAGATTGCTAGAGGACACAGCCTTTTTTTATCCGAATTTCCTGGCCTCAGGTTCCCTCTCTCTTTCCCCATAGGCATAGAATTTCCCTTTCTTTTCCCTCTGAGAGGCACAGACTGCCCGGAACGCCTAATGCAGACACAGTAATACACATTTCTCCTAAATGTAGACACCCGAACTATACATCTCCCCTAATGAGACACCCTCAATACAAATCCCTCCTTTCTTCTGTTTTCTTATGTCTCTGTTCCTGCAGTTTATTACCACAGTCTTGGGGGAGTCAATCGGTGGAATTCCTATGGAAATCCTTCCCATTGTTTCTTCCATCTCTCAGTATGGGTCTGATCTCAGCAGACTCAGATCCCATCTCACCAGCAGTTTGTAAAGATATTCCCTTATTCCTTTCAAGCTGAACCTCGAGCAGGGCACAGAAATTAAGCCAAATCGCGATCACGTTTGATGTATTCCTCGGTTTTTTCCGTTTCTGAGGGAAAGCTGGGAGGCAGCTCAGTTCAAGCGCTGAACTTGTGACTGTGAGAGCTTTCTGGTTTTGCCAGGAGACAGCTCTAATTGATTTCCTTGCTCTGGGAGAAGTTTTTTTTGGGAGAACAGGGCATTCCTTACCGCGGATCTAAAGGGAATTTTCATCTGGGGCCTTTGGCAGAGGTGCAAAGTTCTAATTTGAACAAGCAAAGGGTGAGACTTTACGATGCCTCACCTGGAGATTGCTGTGCTTGGCCTGGAGGCACTGACATGGGAGAAATGCGTGAGAATAAATTTTCTGTCTTTTTTAGACGCGAAATTTGCCTTCGCCCTTCGGTTCTCTCCTGTCAAGGCACTGCAGGAGCCCACGGGGTGTCAAGAGATGATGTGGGGAGTGACATCAGCTTGGAAATGGAGTCTGGAAAGTTGAAAATAGTCTGGCAGTTCCTATTAACTTACTCCTCTTTTTTTTTTTTTTTTCATTTTTCCTGAGCTTTATAAAACATTTCACAGCTGAAGCTGAACTCTGTGGTGGGATTGAAACGCCACCACTTGATTGACTCTGCCAGCATCACCTGCCACACAAGAATGCAGAATTTTGAGTGTGTCCTTTGATAACCCCTCTGTTATGAAATTCTTCATTTTTGTTTCGAATTTGAACTTTTGTTTTACATTTGTCTTTTTTTTTTTTTCTTTTTTTTTAATTGAACTGAGCAACTGTTTGTTGCTCAATGTTTCGTTGCACAAATACTTCAGTGCCAAACAATAACAGGGGTGAGGGGATGGGCATTTTTGGAGGGAAGGACCAAAGAAACGCAGAATCCTTTTAAAGCTGCAGTTTCATCATGGAAGAATGAAATATCCTGAGCTGGAAGGGACCCGTAAGGATCACTGAAATGTTGGGACAAGCTCTGAGGGTGTCAGGAAAAATTGATCCACTAACATCAGAGGTTTATGTCCAAAAAGGAGACAGAGGAGTCCTGGAACTTTATTCATGAACAAAGGGAGAGGTCGTGGGCATTTCCCATGGGGTCTCTCAAATTGCCAGAGGATGCAGCCTCTTTTTATCTGAATTTTCCTCCCTCTTTCCCCATTGGGTGAGGCACTCGAGAGGTAGAGATTTCCCAGTACGCCTAATGCAGACACAGTAATATACATTTCTCCTAATGCAGACACCCTCAATAAAAAATAAAAAATAAAAAAATCCCCCCTTTCTTCTTTTTATCATATGTCTCTGTTCCTGCAGTTTATTACCACAGTCTTGTGAGAGTCATCAGTGGAATTCCTATGGAAATCCTTCCTATTGTTTCTTCTGTCTCTCAGTATCGCTCTGATCTCACCAGCAGTTTGTTTGTAAAGACTCTCCCTATTCCTTTCAAGGGAAAAGAGAGCTCTGGGCCATGGGCAACCACCAGAGCTGTGGACAGCAAGGAATTCTCATCCCCTGGGGCAGGAAGGAGTCCTCATCTCTAAGAACTCTGGGATTAGACACAAATTCTGGGGTAAAGAGGGACCTAAATGCTGCCAGAAAATCACTTCCAATTAATGACAATATTTTTCACAGAATCATGGAGTGGTTTGGGTTGAGAGGAACCCTCAGGACCATGTATTTGCAACCTCAACGCCACCAGATCAGGCTGTTTCTCTCTCTGTTTTTCTCTCTGTTTTTCTCCGAAAACCTAAAGAAAACCCCAAACATTTGTGGATAATTTCCTCCTCCAGCCACCTGCATGCCATTCGGATTGTTTGTTCCGAGTGTCAGCTTCTGTTGTGGCTGCGGGAGCAGATGGAAGTGTGGCTGTCAGAGCAGAGTATTTATATTTGTGTATCTTTAATGCAAGACCAGTTTTAAAAGACAGAGACTTCCTAAAAGAAATGAGTCTTGAAATCTAAGCCTCACTGGGTAACTAACCCAAAAAACACCTTCCATTATTTAGGTTGTAAGCAATAAAAAATATTCTTGCTCACCACGGAGAGATTTCTCCATATATACTTGTTTTTGCTGTAAAATTGATGAATCTGTAATGCACTGCATAATTAAACATCGCAGGGATATTGCTTTGGAGGGCGAGCAAGTAATGGAGGGGATACAGTAAATTTTGGTGATTACAGATACACTTGTTTCGCCCAAGCACTGCACGATCTGCTTTGCAGGTTAAAAAAAAATTCCCAAAGAACACCATTTCGATTAAGCTCCGCATTGCTTCGCTAGCAATGGATTAGGCTATTAAACTGTATTTTTCCATTAATAAAACAAACGTTAATGCATTGTTTGATGCTAATAATGAAACCATTGCAGCAAGCACAGCTCCCTCCATTAACATTTCTCACACCTTGCCAAGGCTGGGGAGGCACTGGGGGATTTTTCCATCGAGGTGAGCTGGGAAGGCACAGCAGGACTCGGTGTGCCTCATGTTTTCTGTGTTCTCACGGACAAGGCTGATCCGAGGGCTACAGAGAGCTGAACTTTAAATACACCGAACCATCTGCTGCAGCACATCGCCGGCTTCATTAAATCCTGTTAATTCTCACCGCGCGAGGCCAGGCAGAACCCTCAGCTAAGCTCTGCCATTTGCAGACCCTGTCAGCAGGCTGGGAATGTTCCCCCAGCTCTCCTGGTGCTGCACGGACAAACATCTGCCTGTCCTGAAGTCTTTGTGCTGTGGCTTGGCTTGGGCACAGCCGGAAAATCCTGGAGTTGGAATTGCACCTCTCCAGGGAAATCCAGCACAGCTGGACTGGGCTGCCTCACTGGGGTGTGTGTGTGGTTACGAGGGCATGGGGATGGTTTAACACCTTGTCCAGCTGTTCATATCTGAATTTTTACCTTGTCCAGGGACTTGGGGGAAATATTTTGGGAGAAAGTTTAGGAGTTCAGGAGGAAGAATCCAAAATCTTCAGGGGATTTAAACTGGCTACCTAGCTGGGGGGTGTGTGTGTGTGTGGTTATCAGGGAATGAGGATGGTTTAACACCTCGTCCAGCTGTTCACATCTCTCTTTTTACTTTGTTTATGGGCTTGGGAGGAAGTTCAGGAGTTCAGGAGGAGGAATCTGGTGTTTTCAGGGGCTCAAACTGGCGACATTGCTGGGGTGGGGATATGTGCATCGATCATGGCATGAGGATGGTTTAACACCTTGTCCAGCTGTTCATATACTAATTTTTACCTTGTTTAGGGACTTGGGGGAAAGTTCAGGAGTTCAGGAGGAGGAATCTGGTGTTTTCAGGGGGCTCAGACTGGGTGCCTCTCTGGGGTGTGTGTGTTTGTGATTATCAGGGCGTGAGGATGGTTTAACACCTTGTCCAGCTGTTCATATACTAATTTTTACCTTGTTTAGGGACTTGGGGGAAAGTTCAGGAGTTCAGGAGGAGGAATCTGGTGTTTTCGGGGGCTCAGACTGGGTGCCTCACTGGGGTGGGGATACGTGCATTGATCGGGGCATGGGGATGGTTTAATACCTCATCCACCTATTCAAATCTCTATTTTTACTTTGCTTATGGGCTTGAGGGAAAGTTCAGGAGTTCAGGAGGAGGAATCCAGTGTTTGCAGGGGACTCAGACTGAAAATATTGGGTGGGGATATGTGCATTGATCAAGGCATGGGGATAGTTTAACGCCTCGTCCAGCTGTTCATATCTCGATTTTTACCTTGTCCAGGGACTTGGGAGAAAGTTCAGGAGTTCAGGAGGACTCCGGTGTTTTCAGGGGGCTCAGGCTGGATGCTTCGTTGGGGTTGGGTGTGTGTGTGGTTATGAATGAGGGCATGGGGATGGTTTAACACCTTGTCCAGCTGTTCATATCTGAATTTTTACCTTGTCCAGGGACTTGGGAGAAGTCTTTTGGGAGAAAGTTCAGGAGTTCAGGAGGAGGAATCTGGTGTTTTCGGGGGCTCAGACTGGGTGCCTCACTGGGGTGGGGATATGTGCATTGATCAGGGCATGGGGATGGTTTAATACCTCATCCACCTGCTCAAATCTCTCTTTTTACTTTGCTTATGAGCTTGGGAGAAAGTTCAGGAGCTCAGGAGCAGGAATCCAGTGTTTTCAAGGGACTTAAACTGGCTACCTAGCTGGGGTGTGTGTGTGTGTGGTTATCAGGGCATGAGGATGGTTTAATGCCTTGCCCAGATGTTAATATCTTGATTTTTACCTTGTTTAGGGACTTGGGAGAAAGTTCAGGAGTTCAGGAGGAGGAATACGGTGTTTTCAGGGGCTCAAACTGGGTTTTGCTCACTGCAAGGAGAGGGTTTGGTTTGTTTTTTTCCCCCATCTCTTTGCCACAGGAGGCTGTGCATTAATCTTTTCACCCCTGGCACTTCTGTTGCTGCCTGGGGACAGAGCAGGAGAGAGAGCACCTGCACTCTGTTTATCCCTGCTGCTGTAAAGCTGTGTGCAGCCACCGAAGCTGGGGATGTATTAAAATCCAGCTCGAGGGGATGGCTGCAGCCTCCCCATCAGTGATTTGGGTGATGCTGCACTCAACATTTCCTCTCCAAGGCAGAGCAGAGGGCCCAGGCAGCTCTGGAGCCTCAGCAAAATCTATTTCCAAGGCGTGCTGGAGCTCCCAGAGCCACGCAGGTGTCCGTCACCTACAGCAGGGCAGCGGCACCGATGGCAAATAAACAAAATTGAAGGCAAAATGGTCACCAAAACCGTAGGAAAAACAAAAACCCTGCAACAATATTTTTAATGTCAGAGAGTCAAGGCATTGCTTTATTTTCTGGCCAGGATGGTGTTCTGGCCAGGGTGTGCCACAGAAATCATCTCATCCACACACAGCCCGGGGGTGCAGAGAGAATCATTCCATCACACACCGATTTTACAGGATTTCCCCCAAATTTTATACAGTCAAACCCACAGAGATGCATTGTTTCAAAGTTCATTGGTGCAGAGCTGAGCAACCCTCAGTGTTCAGTTCCCATTGGATCCCAATCCCCTCCCCTCCGATGTGAATCAGATCTTCATTTTTCAATTCTCTGCTCAGTCCTTTGCGGGCGAGATGTCTCCAGCTGTGTCCGAGGTGCTCTGGGGTGGATGTTTGGAGATGGCCACCGATGTTCCGTCAGTGTTCCGGGGATGGCCTTGATCTCTCTGGGGATCTTTGGGCTGCTCCACTCTGTCCCTGTGCTGAGCTCATCACACCTCACCTGGCACAACAATGCCCTGGAAAGAAACTGAAAATTCCTTTTCCTGGGGTACAGACAAACAAAACCTTTGACTAAAATTATACAAAATTTTTGAACTGGTGCATTTTCCAACAAAACGAGCTCCTGGAATGTTTGGGCTGCAGCCACAGCTGTGCCCTCTCCATCCCGAGCAGCAATTTGTGCTCGATGGCTGCGAGGGAGGCGCGGCTGCTGAGTCAAAGGCATCAGAATCCATCACCAGGAGGGTTCAGAGAGATGCTGCTGTGCCATTAAAGAGAACATTTCGGAGTCCTTCAGCAGCGTGACTGTATCAATTCTAAAATGCACCAATTTACAAATGTGCCTCGGAAAGCAAACCCAGCCATTTACGGGGACGCTTCTGAAGTCTGCGCAGACCTTAATTTGCCTTATCAAAGGATAATCTGTTGTGTCAAGGCTTGATTAAAAAAGCAGTTGAAGTGCGAATGGTGGCATCTGAGTGCTGCAGAAGTAGTATTTATTTAAATGGATTTAATGAGTGATTTTGGTGACGTGGCTCTGGATTTGGAGCCGCAGCAGTGATTTTTCCTTCAGCAGGGCTCAGTCACAAGCGCTGGCTGTCCTTTGCTGCTGAGATGATTTCCCTGCTCTGTGGCATCCCTGGGGGTTAAACCCGGCAGGTTCAGTACCCTGAGAACAGCAGCCTGGGATTTTGGGGTTTTCTGTGCTCTCCTGGCAGGTTTTTTGGTCTCACTCTTGCCCACCTGTGGGGTTTAGGTAAAACCTTGCCTTGCGTGAGGTCCAGGGCTCAGTTTGGGACAGCTCAGCTTCAGTTCTGCCAGTGCCAACAGGATTGATGAGAAGTATTTAAATGAAAATGAACGGTCTTAAAGCTTTGCTGAAACAACAAATTAAACCTCCTCCGACTCTTTTGGTGTAAAAAAAAAAATTCCACTAGGCTACAAAGCATTGTTCTTGGCAGGAAAAATTAAAATAGATTCTCATCTAGAGCTTGGACGCCTTCAACACTCAGCCCTGCCCTGCTGGAAATCTCCTTCAGGATCTGCCACCCCATGGAACGATGGCAAAACCCCACTGCAGTTTGGGTTGGAGCCATAGCAGGGGACTCCTGATCCCTTTTCTCCCCATAACGCTGTCGGGTGTGTTGGGCCACAGCAATTTTATGTAGTATTAAGTGAAGCAAATACTCTGTATTTGAATCCCTGCCCTGTAATTACACATGGCACAGCTCAATAGCTGGAAATAAACTCAGTTTTGAATAAAATATGGTTGTTTCTGTTACCACTGTAATGCTCGGGCTTGTAATTTCCCTCTTGAGCAGTCTTTGTTTTTTTTCTGCAACACTTAAGTGGTCGTGTTTAGGTTTTATTAGTCTTTTTTTGTTTGCCTACATTCTCCAACGGATTCAAAGCGTCCCCTATTCAACTCATGTAATTTTAATTAAATTCAATAGAACATTTCTCCTTTCTGTATTAATGTACCTGTGTTGGCTCTCATAATACAGTCTCGAATATTGTGAATTTTAAGATTCAGCCTCTTTCATGAAAGAGAGGAATATAAAGAGAATGCAGCTGGTGAAACCAACTGTTGGAGCAGCTGATGAACATAACCTCCTGCTCGGGTACAGAGCGTAAAACCCTTTTGAACAGACAATTTCCTGCAGGTTGAACGAGACCTGAAATCTAATTCATGGTTGAAGAGGGTCTGTGTTGTTTAAAACATCCTTTGGGGAGAGTTGTGCCTTTCTGCAGGGCACAGGGGTGAGCTCAGCCTTACCTGTGCGACACAGCTGATGGACAGGAGGGTGAGATTTGCCAAAAATCCCATTAAAATCCTCGGGATTTTGGGGGTTCAGCCTGGACCAGGCCTGCAGGAGCAGGAGGTGGCAGTGACAGTGGCTGTGTCACCCTCACTGACACTGCTGCTGTAAAAAAGCTTTGCCTTTTCTCTGAAGGTGTGAGTGATACCTGAGCAGGGCTTGCCTAAAACAGAGGCCAGACAAAGTGAGGAGAATTAAATCAGATTAATTTCTGAAAGGCCTTCAGGTGCACTCAGGGCACACAGAGCCCACTCGAGAGGCTGCACCCAAAATGGACAGCGAGTCACGAGTTCTGCACATTGGAGAAGTTCTGTCCATTCACAGCTCGAGCCTTAATCCTCCAATCACACCTTCAGCTGATGATGGCAACCAGCCCAAGCTTGCTCCCCCAATTCACTGTTGGTTCCATAGTTTGGGGCTCTGAGGCAGCCAAGTGCCCTTGGATTTTCCAACGGAGAGGAATTGTTTTATCTAAAGATGCTGAGAACAGGAGCTCAGCACTCTGTACAGAGTCTAGAGTTATACACTGAATTACAGATACACAAAAATATAGAAGCTAAAATCCTAAGGCATCATGAGGATTCCAGAGCACCTGTGAAAATCAGTTTTCCTGCAGGATCTGGGCTGAGTGCTGGGCTCCCTGTGTCCCTCTGGGAATGAAGCTGGTGGGAGTGGCTGCTCACCCCTCGTGGGGTGGTGGGGGTCTCTGAAGGTCCTGGCTGGGGCGTCCCTCCTGGCTCTGGGGTGTCACAGGCACATCATCCTCCAGTGCTCCCAGCAGAGAGGAGCTGCTGGTGAGTGCTGGGGCTGGACAGGCTCTCTGCCCCTGGCTTGGGCTGCCAGGGGAAGGGAATGGATGGATGGAT
>VZRL01000894.1:396980-480022 GCA_013397895.1 Origma solitaria | reverse complement strand
GGGACACGCGGAGCGGGAGGGAGAAGAGCGCCCGGCAGAGCCCCGCCGTGCCGGCCAGGAGCAGCAGCAGCAAGCCGGGAGCCGCCAGCGGCGTCCCCATCCCGGCGGCAGCGCCGCTTCCCAAGTGCGGCGGCTCCGGCCGGAGGCAGCGGCCGCCTGGCTGCCAGACGGGAGCAGCCGAGGGGGGAGGAGGAGGAGGNCCGGCTCCATCTCCCCCTCCCCCGAAGCGAGCTCCTCCTCGCGTTCCTCCCGCACGGCCCCCGGAGCTCGGAGCGCTCCGGCTGCCGGGGAACCGTGCGGGAAAGTTCCTCCGACCCAGCGCCCACGGGAGAAACTTCCCGGCTCGGCCCAGCCCTGCCCGCAGCTCCGCTAACGGAGCGTGACGGCACCGCGGGGGGAAAAGTTTCCGAAAGCCTGAAAGGGACAGCGGCGGAGCTCCGGTCCCCTCCCGCTGGGGTGGCACGGGTGACAGGGGCTCCAGCAGCCTCCGTGCGGAGCCGCTCCCATCGCGACCCCGCGGGAGCCGAGGCTGCGCTCGGGCAGGAGGAGGGGGAGGTGGGAATGAGAGGTCACTCGGGGATGCGGGTGCGTGTCCCTGAGTGCCAGTTCACACGGTGGCGGCTGCTGTGAGCAGCGGGCGTGTGAGCGTGTGCGTGTGGAAATTCATCTGCTGCACCGGCAAAGAGCGAGGCACGCAAGGCGCCTGCTTGAGGGAGCATGCGAGGCTTTAAATGTCTTCATCATGCACGGAATTAATAGCGGCAGTCAAGTGCGGCCTTTTGAAAGATGGGAACACTTAGGATGGAATTAGTCTCGACATCTCTGGAGTGGTGACGGAGCCTGATGGATCGTTGGATGGAGCGGACCGTCCAAAAGCCTTGAAATGTGACACTGGGCAAGTCTAAGCAGAGTCACTCTGTAGCTGTTTCTGACTCTTCCCCCAGTCCTCACTAGTAGAGAAAGTTGAAAAATATCCAGCTTAAGTCATGTGTACTCTCGCTGTTTCCCTGATCAATTTGCTGTCCCAGGCAACCACCTGGTCTCTCCTCGTGTGTAAATCTGTGCCGAGCTGCCTGGACTAAGATCCTTCCCCGGCTAGAATAGAGCTCCCTCCCTCCCTTCCTTGAGCTGGAGTAATCGTCCGCAAGACTTCCAGGTGTTTCACAGGTATTAAATGAAGTTTCACTAGGAGGCAGACGGTGGTAGTGTTCATTCCTGGGAAGGCTGAGCAGCCTGTTTGGGGGAAGGATACTCGGGTGAGGCTGTTACTCATAGCCATTTGTCAGAGCTGCTTGGAGAGGATAATCCTTAAAAAGAGAGTGGCAGCCCACCTTCCCTTGCAGAAGGAAAAAAGGTGTTTTCACATTTTTTCACTGATGTTTTCATTACTCTGTCACTTCAAATCTAGAGCCCTTGTGCTCACTTTGTAGGGCCTCCCTTGGATCAGTTCAGTGCTTCTGGTGCAGCTGGATGCTTTTCCTCCTGCATCCATGGCCCGAGGGGGATGCAGACCCTGTCCTGGCAGGTGGAGCTCTCCACAGGGAGGAAAGGGAAGGTGGGAAGCCTGCAAGGACCTGGGACTGGAGGAGAGAGAGCGTAAATGAAGCTTCCTCTCAGGTGGCTGTTGTACTTGTGGGAAACCACACACCTCGGCAAGAGGTGAAATCGTGCAAAGTTCCCCTGCTGCACAAAGCTTTCTATTTGTCTGACAGGTAGGAATGTGAAATATTGCAGCCCTGGTCTGTCTAGTCTCACCTGCTGCAGGCAGAGGGAAAATGCTGCTGTGGGCTGGTGGCAGCTGAACACCTGAGGGAGGCTCACACAAAGAGGTTATCTCCGGGGTGCTCCAGTAATGGCTTTTCCTAATGTAGCTGGGATAGTGACAGGTTACATTGTAGGGCCTGTCTAGTCGCAGCTGAAGCTGAAGGGGAATTAAAATGCTTGGGGCTCTTCACGGGTGAGCTGAAAACTGCAGAAATGCCCCCGCCCCTTTGGAAAAGGGAATGTGAAAAGTAATCAGGAGTATAATTGAACACCCCCTCAGAGTGGTAGGGATGTATTTAGAACAGTCAGCAGCTATGTGCATTTTGTTTTAATTCTTTTACAGTACAGTAAGTCTTCCCCCTTGCCGCTGTTGCTAAGATACCTTACCACACTCTTGGCTGAAGCAATTCCAGCCAAAGGACTGTATAGTTTTCAGAGCATAGAAGATATAGCATAGCCTTTAAGTGTTTAAGAGAAAACTTGTCCCTTTTTTTCCATGCTGTTTGGTAGAAGTTCTCCTCGTCCTGTTTTCCACAGCCCCGGATCAGTCTCGTAGTAAATGCCCATTGGGCAGCTGCTGCAAAGGATATTTTGTGTGTGAAACCTTCCTGTCCTCCCATGGCATCATCCCAGCGGGGCTGGTGCTCAGCCTCTTGCGGGGTTTCTGCCTTTCCTCCTCTGCTCCTTTATTTATTTAAGTATCTGGTAAGGATTAGGCTGTGCCACATACAGGTGAGAAGTTCCAGTGCATTCTGAACGCTGGCAGGAATGGGCCTTGGAAGAGCAATGCGAACAGCTGCTTGGGGAAGGAGATATAAAAAAAAGTCCTCCCCGAGAGCCAAATGTAACTACATCCAAGATGTTCCTCGGAGGGGAAGTCATCTGTATGCAATGAATGCCACAGTCAACACGCACATTTGGTTTTTTATGTATCACATACAGAAAATAAATGAAATGCCAGAAATAGACACAAGTTTAAGTGTATGTACCCTTTGTATTCTACAATATTGGGTGAATCTTGTTTTTCTCTATTTTTGTGATTCCAAATATTTGTTCTTTGAGTAAATAATAATAAAAATAATTTTAAATATCAGCCTCTGTGAAAAGGCCTTATTTTTTTTTAAAGTCAACTGTCCACATATAAATTTTCATGTAAATCTTGACTTTAATCCAACTCCGCATTAATTTAATTCGATGGTACTGTGGTGCTTTAAAGCTTGAGCCACTTGACAGTGAATTAACATTTGTCTCTATAACACAACCTTCCACCATCATTTACAGAATACAGAGCATCATAAAAACGCAACTGCTCTGTGCTGTGGACAAGGTGTATGAACTCAGTCAGAGCAGACAGTTGCTCTGTGGAGATGTTAAATCAGGCCTGTTGAGAAAACAAGCAGGAGCAGAGAAGGCATCTGAAGATGCAGAGGAAGTGCTGGAGCAGATCTGAGCAGAGGAACTGTGTGGCTAAAAAGAGATGCTCTCCTTCCCAAAGAGGAAGCTATTAGGGGACTGCTCAGATCGAAGCTGAGCTTCTGAGGGAGTCAGGCTGACCTGTGCTATTGTTACACAATGATAAGGGCAGATGGGCACAAAGGCTTCTGTCCTAAAATTGCTTTGTCTGCTTTCTGTGTTCTTGCTCTTAGCATAATCAATACTTCAGTTTTGAGAAGACTGATTGTTCCTTACTGCTAATTCCACACGGTTCCTGAAGGAAACCCAGCTGGAGCTGCAGTGCACTAAGGGTTAATGCACAAAATTTGGTAGCCTGAGGAGAGGGTAGGTTTTGTTCTTCTTGCACCTAACTGGGAAAAGGTCTTCTCTATCTGTGGTTGTCTTGCAATCAGCTTTTTCATATTTTGGGATGAATCCAGTGGAGTATTGCTTGTACAAGACAGAATTGTAAACAATCAAGTGGCAGCAGAGGCCACAAGGTCTGGCTCTGTTTTGTGTCTGCCAAGGTTTGGCTCTGTTTATCTTCAAAGGCCATGAACAAAACAGCTGCCCCGTGGAATGAGAAATGTGCCACCCAGGAGAGATATTCCAGTGGTATTCCTGGGCCTCTAAAACATTTCCTGTGCCAAAGGAGGGCATGGACACTTCTGGGACTTGTTTAAGGATGGAATGTATGTCCTGTGTGTAGAGCTCAGACAAAATAAATCTTGTGGCTGAAGACTCTCTGCTTGGGGATGTAGCTGCCAGTCTTTATCACCCTCCATCTCTTTATTTTGGGTAGGGGATCTGTGGGTGGAGTTGGGTTCTTTCATCGCTGTCTGTGCAATGAGATTTTGGAACGATGATACATTGCTTTGGCTGCAGCAGAACACGTAATGTGTTGTAGAGCCAAGGTGGTCAGAGGGATGGAGCAGCTCTCCTGTGAGGAGAGGCTGAGAGAGTTGGGATTGGTCAGCCTGGAGAAGAGAACCTTCAGGGTGACCTCAGTGTGGCCTTCCAAGAAAGTTGGAGAGAGACTTTTTACAAGGGCAGGAAGTGACAGGATAAGGGGAAATGGCTTCAGACTGACAGAGAGGAGGTTTAAATTAGATGTTAGGAAGAAATTCTTTATGTGAGGGTGGTGAGGTCGTGGCACAGCATGCCCAGAGAAGCTGGGGCTGCCCCTGGATCCCTGGAAGTGTCCGAGGTTGGACAGGGTTTGGAGCAACCCGGGATAGTGGAAGGTGTCCCTGCCCATGGCAGGAACTGGATGATCTCTAAGTTTCCATCCAAACCAAACCATTCCGTGATTTTATGATCCCTTTTTCTCTAACAAACAAACTATGACCAATCAAAGGGAAGAGACACCAAATGCCTCTTGTTCTGTGCTTGTCCCAGTGCTAGAGCAGAGGGGCTGTGCCGAAGCCTTTCCTTTGTGGAAAGGAGCAGGAACCGAGGAAGGGGAGGCAGAAACAGCTGCAGGTCCAGGTGGCTCCAAGTAAAGCTTCCTCAAAGAGCAGAGGTTAAGGGAAGGGTCATGAAAACCCTGGTACTACAAGACCATCAATATATTCGGTATTATGTTGGCTTTGACTGTTTATCGCCTTCTGTTTGAATATTTCTGCTCTGGTGTAACTCGCTGCTGTCTGGGGAGCTGCCCTTTGAGCTCCTGCCCTGCATCTGAGGCAACCTGCAGAGCTCGTGGTAAATGCATTGACCGCTCTCACAAAAGAGTTATTTCTCCTCAGAAAGTTCTGCAGGCTTCCTCAACTCTATTCTCCAGCTGGAAGAAATAATAGGGAAGAAATAATTTGTGGGTTAGACCTTAAAAATGATCCAATATCGACGTTCTGATTCCAGACCTTCCTACACCACAAACAGCAATGGTTATAAATTTATAAACTATGAAAAATTAAACATGGAATGAACTATCACAGTGCTTTAAAAACAACACACTGAGAGCTGGTACTGCTGAGATTACTCACATATAAATGTGGGGCTGCAACCTCCTTGCCCAGAGCTGGTGGACTATTCATTTATTGTTAATAGTAGGAGTAGAAGGAATAGTTTTTTACTGGGTGTTCAGGAAACCACTCAGCTTGGTTAAGACTTTTCAGCAGTGCTTAGACTCCACAGTATTAACTTGTAAGTGGAGGACATGGGGTAGAGAGTCCTCATGGAATCTAGGCAGTACTTGTACTGGAAAGTTCAAGAAATAAAGGAGCTCACACAGAGCAAAATTATTCCTTTATAATTTGCTGTTTTCTCGGTCCACCTTTCTTTATGGCCCTGATGCTGACCCAGGCAGAGCCTCTGAAGATGATGCAACAGGTAAATTTTGCCATAATCTGTAAAAATCTTCAGTTTCCTTAACTTGGGGTCCTCAGCTCAGTGACTGCCAGCTGGGCACAGAGCTTCCTTCCTTTCCTCTCTTCCTAGGCCAGGAAATTTCTGGATTCTAGTTTAGATATGCTGCTGTAGTAAGTAAAATCTGAAATGCTGCCGACTGAGCACAAATGGTGTGCCTGAGTTATTCTTCGATGAAGGAGAATTTAGAGGGACCACCTAAATATGTGCAATTAGTAGGATTAAATATAGATTTTTTTGAAATGTGGAGTTTTTCTGATAAAAGATTATTGGGAGCCTGACAATGGGCTCTTGATTTTTCATTTTTGGCTTTTTGGTCTTGAAATGGTACTTTGTTTATGAATTTTGGTTACTTTCTTTTTTTCTTTCACTTTCTCTTTCTTTCTTTTTTTTTTTCTTTTTTTTAAAATCCAAAACATTAACAGAAAATACTGGAAAAAATTGTTACGCAGTTCTCAGTGACCTTGATGAAAATAACCTATTCTGTATCTGATTTCTTTCTAATTAAAAAACCACCAAAAAACATTAAAAAAAATTTAAAAAAAAAAACCACCAAAAACCAAAATTGAGCTCTGTTTTTCCAAAATTCTTAGAAAGGTTGAAGTTTCTCAGCTCATGCATGTAAAGACAAACATGTGCATGACAAATGAAGATGTCACCAGCAGAGTGGTCCACAAGCACTGAAATATTCTTGGCATCTAAGCCATGGGGAAAACCTGATCCACCAAAGAGAGGTTTGCATCTATCAGCCTTGTAAAATAAGGTCTTGTTGTCATCCTTCTGGGCCTCTGGAGATCGCTGAAATGCTAGAGAAAGGTGAAATGGAATTGTGTTCTACAGGATGAACTTCTAGTTCAGGATGTACCAGGTTATATTTAGACTTTTTGAGTGTTTGTGCTAATGATAAACCCAAAATGCTACTTAAAATTCACACATGCTCTAAAAAAAAGTGATAATGAACTGTTTTCAGCCGTGAATGTTGGACTTTCTGCAGGAAAGAGCTGAAAAATGGTTTAGGTGCTTTGAGGTTAAATAAATCAATTAGTAAAAGAGCTGTTATCCTACAGTCACCTGGTAATGACAGTAATGAAATGGTCCAGAAAAAAAAAAATCTCCTAAGGCAAAACACTCTGATGGCTTTCTAAAAAAATGAGTAAAAATTGTCAACTTAGAAAGTTTGATTATGTTATTAATGTGTAAAACGTTACACGCCTTTGCACTTCAGTTTTTCTCTGTCTTTGCAGCAGTTCATTATTCCTCATCAGACACAGACTTAGAGGTCTGCTCATAATTTATGTCTCCTGCCATTTGTTCCCAGAGCCCAACAATGAGAATAATTATGCTCTCCTCTTGGAATTCTTTGTTTTCGGGAAACAATGCATTGGGGAGGCTCTTTCAGAGATGCAGCCTCTGCCAGGCAGCCAGTCAAAAAGGGGCAGAAGGCTGAAAATAAAGCCAAAAAAACTTCAGGTGATTCTTCCCTCGTTTCTAATGGTAGAGCGCACTGAAATAAGCCAGATTGATTTGCTGCTTGTAAGGGCAAGATCTGGTAATTTTACTTCAATTTGTCTTTCCTTCTTAATAGTTTGCACTATTTCTTTATGTTGGGCATCAGAAATATATTTCTTGGATTTGTTTGCATGATTTCTGATTGATAATGCCCAGAACCTCGAATTAGAGAAGCTTGTAACTGCTAAACTCAGAGGCTGAAGTCTTTTGGGCTGCAGGTCTGCCACAGACTCATCCTATTTTCTGCAAGTTTGTTCCTGTTCCGATGAATGCACTGGAGAAAAGCACATTGTGCTGCAGTTAAAAAAAAAAAAAAATCAGTCCATTTGGGGTATTCATGTGTGAGAAGCAAATCTGGGATGCCCAGGTGCCAGAAAACAAAAAAAGACTCAAAGGAAATTTGCCTGTCCACGAGGTGTATATAATAAAACCAAATGTGAGATGTTTTTTTCTCCTATAAATGCTCAGTGGTAATCCATCTGGCAGCTCCTTTCTTCCCAGGGCCCCTATTACACCACATTCCATCTCTTCAGGCTGGAGGAAGCTCTTTGGCCCTGGTGTGGCGCTGGATCAGGCTGTTGGCTCTGATTTTCTGATATTCCTGGAGATTTGCGAAAGCTCGCAGGGAAGTCAGGCAGGAGCATGACAAGATGGCGAAAGAGCAAACTTTATTTACCAAACTTTCTTTATATATACATTAATAATCTAACAACTATTGGTCAGCAATTTTCCACCCCCTAAAATGATTGGCTACACCCCTACAGCACCCAGTACCAAAACAAAGAGATTAGAAAAGCACAAAAATGCAGCTTATCTCTATTCTCCATGAGAAAGAAGAGAAAGACTTTAAAACAGTGCAACTACATCAGGCTCCCCTTGGAGCTCCTTCTCTTGGGCTCTGCAGTGCTGAGCACAGGGACAGAAATCACAGAAGTGACAAGAGTCTCTGGAGAGCGCAGGGAGGGTGACAGCTTCCAGCTGAAGTGGAACAGGACGTGGCCTGGCGTGCTCAGGGTGGACAGAAGAGCTGTGACAGTGCACAGAGAAAGGGACCTGCGCGGTGACGTGACTTGGAGGAGAAAAAGGGCTCTGTTGGGGTGACAGGGACAGGCTGCCAACACAAAGAGCAGGAGCTTTAAAACTCTTCTTAGCAAACGAGGATGTGAGTGCAGGAATCCAATACGCCTCGGATGAAGTGGTTTGGTAACTAATTAAGATTTTCCATACAGGAATCTGTTCTGTCTTATTTTGAGAGCAGCAAGACCTTCTGGATTCTCAGAGGCCTTTTCCTTCTTAGTCTCTACTGGATGAGTTCATTGACTGCATTTTAATACCTTCTGAAGGACCACAAAAAAAACCCTTCAGGGTTTCACCTTTTACTCTGGTCCTCATGGCAAAAGTTTGGGTGCTGTTGCTTTTGAATGTGAATTTCAGGATTTAGCACTGATAATCCTTTGAGTGTATTTAGGAAATAAAAAGCAAGAAATAGAAGCTGACTCAGTGTTGGAGGTAATCTCCTTTATTAGACTTGTATGAGAGAATACGTTTCAAGAGGAAAAGCACTCAAGAATTTCTGCTTCATCTTTCTAGGGTCTCACGTAGGCTGAATATAATGTCTGTGTAAAAGGACTGAATAAGTTTTTGGTTACCTCCTATTAGCAACACCCTTATCCACCTCCTGTACTCTATTAACACTTGGGTAAATCTTCCCCATTTGTAACAAAAGAGAGCTGTAAGACGGAGTTTGGGTTCACTCCACCATGTACAAGCAGGCTCTGCTTTAAATAGTTCATAATAAGCATTTGGATTTGAAGGGAAGTTGGCAGGAATGCTTTCTGCTAGGTGACCTTTGCAAATGCGTCTGCTGCTGCTCCATGTAGTACCTAAGGAGATGGTGTTTACTGCACTGGTTCTCTCCTGGGAGCTGGGAAAGAGGACAAAGCAGCTCTTTGAGGCTTGGCAGAAGATAATCAGAGATGTCACTCCCCACTCCATTCCTGCCAAATGCAATTAGGACTTTTGCCGGGGAGAAAATCATTTAGGGGTTGCACTTAAATCTTAGAAGGCACATGTGAAATGCTTCATTTTCAGTAGCTGATGCTGTAAACAGAATGGAGATACAAGTAATCGAGTAGAATTTGTTTTTCTTGCAATGAATACAAGGTATAAAGTGTTTATTGACTTAAAAAGAAAAACTGAACAAACAGAATAAGGAAGAAAGCATTCACGGCTTCTTTGAAGGAAAGAATGTTTTTATTTCATACTTTGAAGAAATTGTTCAAGTAGTTCAGCCGTGTAAAAATGTGACCCCCTCTAATGCTGCCAAGGGCAGTGAGATCAGGGATAATCTGCTGAGGAAATGCAGCTCACGCAAGCCAAAGGCAGAGTTTTAAACTTACAGCACCATTTTTTTTCCAAGAGTGAAGCATGGGCAGAAGGGCTTTTTTGCTTCCTGAAGAATCCCATTACCTGTTTTGATGAATGTTCTCTCTTTGCTCTAGATGCATGTGGATGTGAGGGACAGTCTGACACATCTTCTCCCTCCATACCTGCTTTGTCCTCCCAGTTAAAAGCTCCACATAAGAGTAAAGGGGCTTTAGGAAAACGATATAAAAGTTCCCTTTCATCTTGCATTATTCTTCTGAAAGAACTGCAGGATAAGTGCCAGAAAAAGTAGACCAAACTGGTACTTTGCAGCACCATTACATTCAGCAGGGACACCCTCCACAGGTTGCACAAAGCCCCATCCAACGTGGCCTTGGACACTTCCAGGGATGGGGAGTCCACAACTTCTCTGGGCAACCTGTGCCAGGGCCTCACCACCCCCACAGGGAAGGATTTATCCCAAATATTTTCCTAATTCTTCCTATTTCTTCCTAATAATTTCTTCCAATCTAAACCTATTCTCTTTCAGTTTGAAGCAGTTTCTGTGGCTGTACAGAGATGGATGCTCTCATCATTGCCGTGGTGAGAGGTGATGTGCACATGCCAGGCTCATCACCATCCTGGGGATGTGCAGCTTACTCTTCATATTTATGCAGTGCTGTGGTGCCCTTGGACACTGCTGCATGCGCCCTCTGATTCCCAGTTTCTGCTGGAAAATTTTGGCAGTGCTTCCTCTCCAGAGGAAGGATGGATGGAGAACTTTCCTCCTTACCTGTGCTTTTGGGATCAGTGCTTCCAGGTCCGTGTGGTGCTGTGAGTACTGAAAAAGAGTCTGAAAGAAGGGTTCTGTGACATAGGTGGTCCTGCAGTCCTCACACCGACTCGAGAGAGATGAAATATCCTAGAGCAGGTCTTTATAATTAGAGAGAGATACCACCTCCAACACTCTGCTTCTCCTAAAATGTCACTGACTCCTTGTTCCTGGAATATTATAATATCTCTCTTTGCTATTCCTGTTGTGAGAAAACTCCGGTGCAAGTGCTCGGTAGTCCCTCGCAGTTCCAAATATAAAGTCCTATTTAAAACAGGCTGCTTCAGAGGGCCTGAGCCCCCAAGGAATTTTCTGTGAAATAAAGAGACACCTTCTGGCCGTGCCCTGGGTCGGGCTTTCAAGGTTGCTGTGAGTGTGTCCAGAAAAGGGAATAGAGCTGGGGATGGGGCTGGAAGGTCATATGGGGTGAGGCTGAGGTTGCTGGCAAAGGGCTGAACCTGGAAAAAAGGAGGCTCAGGGGAACCTTGTGGCTCTGCACAGCTCCTGCCAGGAGGGGACAGCCGGGGGGGTCGGGCTGTGCTGGCAGGGAACAGGGACAGGAGGAGAGGGAACGGCCTCAGGCTGGGCCAGGGGAGGCTCGGCTTGGACACCAGGAGCAATTTCTCCATGGCAAGGGCGCTCAGGCCATGGCAGGGCTGCCCAGGGAGCTTTGCAGTGCCCATCCCTGCAGGTGTCCCAGCAAGGCCTGGCCGTGGCACTCAGTGCTCTGCGCTGGGGACAAGGTGGCCATCGGGCACAGCTTGGGCTCGATTATCTTTGAAGTCTTTCCCAACCTTAATAATCCTGTGATTCCTCTTTCTCTATTTATTTCTTTGTAAGCTTGAAATGGTTTCCTACCATATGAGCTGGCATCAAAATTTGCCTAAAAGCAATGGCATCACTTTCTGAAGCATCTTTCTGTCCTGTGGACAGCAGGCTGCTGGAGTTCTACACCTTGCTCTCCTCCTCGCCCTTGTAATTTGTTTTGGCTATGGTCACTGAGCTCTTCCATTCTCCTGTTTTCAAAGTCTTCCCTGGTGCTGCGTATGCTGTAGCTGAATGCTATAAGGTCAAAATCTCAGTTTTCTTGAGCAGGCAGTGCTGCTGTAGCTGTTGTAGCAGAGAAAAATGGTGGTGCCACACTTCTCCGCACATCAGACTTTGTTCCTTCACCCTCCTCTGTTACTGCTTTTCCCCTTCTGGGAAGAGAACCCCAGACACAACTTAGTGGAATTTACCAAGTTAGGAGTGCACCGAGTTAGAAGGAAATGCTGCAGGGAAGAAATGTACCCTTAATGATAATCCCCAAGCATTAAGGGATGAGCTGTTTTGTAGCACTTTGCCCTTCACTGCTCTTGCTCGGTGTCATCCTGCTACCAGGCATCCTCGCTTTGCTCAGGAATCACATCCCCAGTGCCGTGTTTGACCCAACAGTTTGTTCCTTCTCCTTTATTCTGGTACTGGGCTTTCACTTCACCTCATTTCCAGCCTGACTGCTTAAGTTCTCAGCAGTTTTGAGGCTCTTCTTTCAGCGCTGTGCCCAGGGTGTTGTTTTGGTCCCTGTGTTATCTCTATATTTGCGCTATCAGCAGCACTTTTGCTCCTGGCCAGTGATATTGGTATGCTCACAGCACCCAGGTATGTTCCTTCTTTCTTGTCTGCTCACGTACTCATCAATAATTCTGTTTCTGCCTCCCTTATCTCCCTCTTGGAGAGATACAACTGCTTTAAAGATAACAAAACCCAGAAATTATATTCTTCCCCTCTGATTCTCACCATTCATCTTTCTCCCTTCACTAGCAACGCTTGTGTCATTTTTGTTGTTATTGCCAAGAAAATACCTTTTTAAAAAACAGTGGTGCTCTGCTTTGGACCTGTCTCGCCCACACTATCAAAACATAGCATGTGTATTTTTAGGCACAGTTCATCACAATTCTTAATTTTGGTTCAGTGGATAAGCCCTTCCATGTGTCTTTGTTTTGTGCCTCAGCATCAGCCATATTATCTATGATTATTTCTTCATTTCCCTACCCTGCATTCTCCTACAGCTGATACAACCCAGACTGATTTTGCACTTTTTTCTATTCCTCATGATCCCCATCTTTTCTGAAGACTACCTTATGCTTATTATGGCTGTTCTGTTTATTTTTCTCAGCTCCCTCACCACCTGCTGATCCACTTTTTTTTATTCATTTCAGCATACTTTTCTCATTCCTTGCTCTTTCTACATTTTCTCATTTTGTACTTTAGAATTTTTTTTATTAACTCCTTTCACTTCTTGTTTGTTTTCAAGGTTTAAATCCCTTCTTAAAAGGACTTTCTGTGTTTTTCTCCCTAATCCCAAGCATATTGTCTCTTATAGATCAGCATTGCCTGTTTTCTTTACTAGGCTGTATTGCCCTGGAAGATATTGAGCTTGCCTGATGTTTTTATGTTTTCGTTGTTGTTTGTTTCTTTATATAATCCTCCTCCAAGTGTCATATTAGAAACCTTTACAAAGGGTATGGACCTTTTTATTTCCAACTTCATCGTTATTTTTTTTCTGCTCAAAACTAGCATAGTTTTCAGACTGTATTTTCCAGAAAGACAAAAACATAAGAGGGCTTCTTTTCAAAGGAATCAAAGATATAAGAACTCACAAACAACTTCTTCAGAGCCTGAAAAAATACTGCGTTGGGCAATCCAACTGTGGAAGGGAAAGGGAAACTTTGGAGAGGGTTCAAGGCCCAGTTAAATGTAACACCTTGGGCTTAGAGACAGTTTCTTGGCCTTTTTTATCCGGTGTGTTTTCATCCCAAATGCCAAACACAGTTGGTTACAGATTTCTGAAGTGCTGAATGAGACAGAAGGAGAAAGAAAAAGACTACAAAACTGTGCTTTACGGGTGGCTGTAAGCCTGGAGGCAGAATCAAACTTTGAAAGCCAAAGAAAAATACTTCTGGTTTGGTGACTCGATGTGTTGTTTAGGGTGCTGATTCCATCTCAAGTCTCTCTGTGACTGAGCCAACGCTCAGCTCCTGAAGAGATACTTTTGGTGCAAATCTCCTCTTTCACTGATAAAAACCCCCATTATCTATCCTTTACATCTCTAGGGGAAAGAACATTTGATGTGACTGTGTCTGAAAGATTCATAAACCAGAACGTCTATGAAGTCCTCTAAGATTCAAAAAAAAATTTAAAAAAATCATACTACTATTTTTAAATCCATCTTCTTGATTTGTGGGACGGGTGATTTGTCATTTGCCATCACGATCAGAATACAAATACCTCTCATTCCTACCAGGGGGAGATGCAGAAAGATCAATTCCTTCAGTAGGCCTTGTGATGGGAGGGACAGTGAGGAAGAGGAGTATTTCCATGGGAAAATCACGGAAGCTGCATTTATATGACACAATTCCTGGGAAAAGCTCCATCATGTACAAACTGAGGAAACTGGGAGAGAGTTCTGGGAAACTGTTCCATGTGGGGCATGCCTGGGAGGGTTAAGGTCTCTTAAAATGCTCTTAGGTGCAACTAAGCCTGGAGTGGGCTTACACCTCTGTTTCGGAGGTGTGAAGCTTGGAGATGTGTAAAAAAGCTCTTTAAAGACCTGGAAGGATGGCTCTGTTCCCTGTGCAATTCGGTGATGCACAGCTGCAGGGATTTAGACCAGGCATGGGATTTCCTGTCAGGCTTATAGGAACCACAAAAAGAGTGGGGAGAAAGTGCTCCAGAGAGAGGGAAAAGTTTTTTGCTTTGGGCAAGGAAGCCTGAGGGATTTTGGTCTTCATTGTATAGGGCTGCCCTGGGCTTTTATGGGGGAGGAAGGGACGGGGCAGGGGGAATCAAATAATAAGGGCTGGACAGGAGGTTTCTCATAAGGGGATTTTGATGCTCCCTGTCCTGGAAGATGAGAGCAGCCTGTGCTCCTGATGGCTTAAGAATTTCTTGCTTCTATTCGTCCTGTACCTGTAGGTTTGGCAGGTAGCTCTAGGCTTCATATAAAATGCTAAAAGCCTCTGTTCCCGGAACCTTTAGACAGAGCAATTCCTCTGAATGGAAATTGCCTCACAGCCCCAAAAATCTGTAACCAACAGTGAATTTGGGGGAGCAGGCTTGGGGTGGTTGACATCATTGCCTGAAGATGTGACTGGAGAATTAAGGGCCAATATGCTAACAGGACAGAACTTATAAAATGTGAAGAGCTCATCATATACCTGGAGTCCCTTTTGGGTGTGGCCTCACGAGGGGACTTTCTTGCCCTGAATGTACCTAAGGCCTTAATAAATTTACCTGGTTTTTATTCTCCTAGCTCTGTCTGGCCTCTCTTTCAAGTGAGCCTGGTTAAGGCATCAGCAGAACCCTTTCAATATGCTAAAAAAACCAGTGGATCTGGCTCAGGGGCACTGACAGTGAATTTACTGCTGCCTCCTTGGCTCCCCAGGGATGTGCTGAGGTGCAGCAATGGTTCTGCCGGCTTGGAGGAATTCTCTGGAATTTCAGGCTGCACACCACAGCCACACTGCTTTTGGGCCCCAGCCAGGATGTGTAGGTGCTGCTGTGCTGAGCGAGGCAGATTTGTTGGCCTGGGGAACATCTGTTCAGTGGTCTCCTGAAAAAGTAAAGGCAAATCTGCAGCTACAGGATGGAAGCAGATTGATGAAGCAGGTCTGAATGCTGGACTCACCTTGTGGACGTTTTTGTGTCTCCTGCACTGCAGGGTGTTGTATTGTCTGCGCTCCCAAAATAGCTCTGGAAGGAATTGCTCTCCAGAGGAAAACCCTCTGAAGTGTATTTTCTTCCATGCTGTGAAAAAGTGTTCCTGTAAACTTATACCCAATTATTATCAATAAATTATAAGAATTGGCAGTAGTCTATATGGGCTGATTTGAGTTTAAGGGGTGGGAGAATTAGATTTTCACATGCTTCCCACCTGGGAATATCTGTTTTGAAGTGCCTGCACTCCTCTCTGGGTAAAAGTCACAATGTCGCACTGTCATGTCAACAGTGGATTCTTATTTTCCTCATTGTCTTCACACACAGACACACTCAAAAGACATGAAATCCTTGTGTGGATTTTAGGTCCCAACTTTGATTTTGAGGATCTTGCTCTGTAGTTGCACTGTTTTAGAAATCCTTCTGTTCTTTCTCATGGAGAATAAACTGCACTTTCTGTACTTTCTTAATCTCTGTGTTTGTGTTAAGTGCTCTGTAGCTATGACCAATGATATTGGGAGGTAGATTTTTTACTGACCAATGGTTGCTAGATTATTAATGGATATATAAAGAAGTTTCTGTAAATAAAACTTTCTCTTTCGCCATCTTGGGGGTTTCTGCCTGCTTCCTTGCCAGCCTTCTCTGCCCGCAGCCATGAATATTACGAGATTCATCGTGATATTGCTCTTGTTACCATATTAACTTGTAGACTCCTGAGGGTTTGTTGGGTTTTTTTGGTTTATTTTTGGGTTTTTTTTGTTAGTTTTTTTTTTGTTTTGTTTTGGTTTTTGGGGGTTTTTTTGTTTGGCTTTTTTTGGGGGGTGAGGAGGTTGGTTTTTTTTGTTTTCTCTTTTCCTCTTCCCTGGCATTTTGTTCTTGTGACATATACCTGAATGAATGTCTCTGCATCCACAGAGACACAATCATTTCAATATCAATTTATCGTGGAAAGATCCGGTTGGAAAAGTCTTCTGGAGGGTACAGAGGTCAGATTTCTTTCTTGCAGTGAACCCAAAGCCCAGCTCCTCTCAGCTTCTCCTCACAGAGAAGGCTGCCCTCATGAGTGGGGATGATGAGGTAGGGATCGGGCACAGCTTGGACTTGATGATCTTGGAGGTCTTTTCCAGAAAACCTGTGCCAGGGCCTCACCACTCTCACAGGGAAGAATTTCTTCCCAATATCTAAGCTAAATGTCCTTTCTTTCAGTCTGAACCCACTACTCCTTTTCCTACCACTATAGTTACTGATAAAGGATCCCTCTCTCCTATCGTTTGAAACAAGAGAAAATCAAATTCTCTGAGAAATCAGTGTTTGTGCACCCTGAGCTACCTGGTGGCCCTCTGCCTGTCGCTCTTCTGCCACATGCCTGCTGAAATGGCTTCCCACAGCTGTCCCCAGTCTGTTCCAGGTGGGATCTCACCCACACTGACCAGAGGGGCAGAGTCACTTCCTTGGATACGTTGCCCTGGCCCTCCAGATGTGACCTGGTGTGGTTTGCTGTGTGCACAGGACGAGTTACAGAGTTGGCTCTTACTCACCCTGGTGCCCACCAGCCCCCAAATCCTTCGGAGCCCTTTTCAGTTGTTTCCCAGTGTGTCCTGGTGCATGGAGTTCTTTCAGCTACAAAACTTCGGGTTTTTCCTTGTTGAGTGCCAGGACGTTTCTGTTGGCCCAATCCTCCTGTTCTTCAGGATTCCCCTGGATCCAAGCTCTGACATTCAGCACAAATACTTCCTTTTTCTGGCAGTTAGGGAATTTTCCCTGATTGTCATGAATTTGCATAGATGGCAGACAGGGGCCTTGCTATCACATCAGCCAACACTTCCAGCACTCCTGCAGGTCTGGGTGAGCTTTTCTGTACAATTTTGCTCTCCCGCTGTTTGCTGTCCTCCTTCCCAAGCTCCATCTCCATGGTGAAACATGGAGGAATTGAACAAGATTTTAAATTTGAATACTAAGGAGAAAAGTAAGTGCTGAATATGTTGCCACTTTCTGCGTTGCCCATCTCTGTGCCTTTTGCTGAGGTTCACGCTGTCTGTGCAGGTACTGTTGGGATGTGCTCAGAGGGTTTTTAGCGTAAACTGCCCACGGTGATTGAGAAAATAATACCTTTGCATTGCAGCAAATTGGCCCTGTTTGTAGTGCTCAAAACTGCCTTAGCTGAGGTGCAGCGTGTTCTGTCTGAAAATGTCACTGAAAACAACTCAGGCAGCCTTCATTTTGATGAAACAATCGTGCTCTACAACTCCACCTAATGCAAAAGAATGTGCACCAGTGTTAAATCCTTTCCCTGAGGATTTATGTGGTTTCAGAACACGGGAATGCTGATGTAATGGCTGTGGCTCAGCTGGTACGTGTAATTTGTTAAGGTGCAGTGTGATGAAATCCCCAGAGCGCTTTGGAGGGGGCTGCACAAAAGTAATGAGGTGAGAGAGAGGCTAGTCTCCAAACTCAGGGCATTTGCTGTGTTTACGGTATTTGTGTTCCCATGAGGGCAAAGCCAACAGAATCCTGTGAGACTGACATCCTCCTTTGTTTTATTTCTACTGATAGGCAATGATCCAAACAAGAGTTGGCCAGGCCAGCCTTAGGATGACAGAATCCTAGAATGGTTTGGCTTGGAAAGGACCTCAAAGATTGCGTAGTTCGCCTATCCCAGGTTGTTCCAAGCCCTGTCCAACCTGGCCTTGAACACATCCAGGGATGGGGAGACCACAGCTTCTCTGGGCAACCTGTGTCAGGGCCTCCCCACCCTCACAGGGAAGGATTTCTTCCTAATACCTAAGCTAAATGTCCCTTCTTTCAGTCTGAACCCATTACTCCTTGTCCTATCACTACAGTGACTGATAAAGGATCCCTCTCTCCTATAGTCTGAAACAAGAGAAAATCAAATTATCTGAGAGATCAGAAGAATTTGCTGACGTCATACCAGAGCTGCAGGATGAAGCCACACTTCTGCAGGAGAACCTTAAACACAGTGCTTGTATAACTTGCTAAAGAGTTCAGATTAAAAGATTATGAAACAAGACTGTTCTTTTTTTTTCCCCTGAAACTCTTCCCCACTTCAAAGAACGAGAAGTTTCCTTACAGGAATGAAAGGCGGTGAATTGATAACAAACAAGTCAACCACAAGGGCTTTGTGCAGCAGTGACTTGCTGCAGGCAGCAGAGAAGAAGGGCTCATTTCCTTGTAGGAGCTGAGTGTGGCTGGGTAAGTGCACCGGACCATGAACCTTCTGAGCTCAGAGCCTGGCAAACTTCCACCCAAAGCCTGGCTGGAGCTGGAACAGTTTTGGGGAAGCTGAAGTTACCTGGATCTACAAGCCACACTGCTCCCACACGTGCTAGCACCATCTCACTGGACCCTCCCTCAGCAGGGAGTGGGAGAAAGGCCAGAAAAAGGCCATTGTGTTAGCTTTTCCTGGTGGAAAAAGAGCCTCGTGTAAAGCCTCATGTTGCCCCGTGCTATTTCTTCCCTTCCACAACATCAAAAGATAAGGTTTGTGTCCAAGCTAAAAATATAGCTGAGGCCGGAGCTGAGGTTTGACATGCAGAATTCAGCTCTCAGGGAGTGCTTCCAGTCACAGAGCTGTAACAAGTGTTGAGCATGTTCTGGGTTTCATTTTTTCCCTTCGGAATACCTGAAGTTCAGTATGGTCATAAATGCTGGACCTCGAATCACAACTCTTTTCTTTTTGTCTTTGTGTATGTGTGTGAAGGTTGCAAAACACTTCCTTCTCTTTAATAAAACTTTCCTGACTTAATAAATGTCCAGGAAATCCTATGTGAGGCAATTAATGTGTTGGGGTATTTTTTTCAAGACAACATTGTGATGATTTTTAGTGCCAAATTATTTCATCTGAAGGTAAATGAAGCCAGCTCTCACTATTCTTTGTCATCCATGCACATGAAAAAGCCCTGCACTGAAATATCTGGTAGTTTTCATATATCTAAGCACTAGGTAATAAGGAATAATGGTTCAAAAAAGTGAAATTCTGAGTACTCTGAAAATACTTTTTGCTATTCATGAACTGTTTAATAACTGTGTCTGGACTCTGCAGATCCGTTCAGTAGATAATGTAGATAAACAATTGTCAATTTACATGTGCAAACTATCCGGTTTGACTTTTTGCCCTCTCTGATATATTGCTGGTTGTGTGGCTACATAGCTGTTCATGGACTGGAGAGCAGATTTTTAGGCAGTGGAATACCAAACAGCAAAAATTTGTGCTGCTGCATTGAAAAACTCAATTACGTGCAGGCATTTTGCAGGGAATAGGTATTTTTCAAGCATTCACATGAATCAAAAAGCTATTCACTGGAATGTTTATGAACTTCAAAGCAGTGGCACATGAACAGAAAAGAGCATAAGAGTGCTTCAGAATTCAAAGAGACATTCTTAAACACCGGTCGGCAGTGCCAGCCTTGGGCCAAGTGTCAATGCTCTCTCCCTGCTTATTATTTATTATTCTGGTGATACATGCACTGAACATTTGGGGTGGAAAAGTGATCCAAGTTTCTGTTTTGCTTAAAATATTTGTGTCAGCGAGGGGCTGTAATCCAGGGAAGTGCTTGGAAATGCAACCAAGAAGGGGAATCAAGGCATTAAATCCACTGCCACTCTTCATGAGAGACAAAACTTTTTCCTTGTCCTCTCTTCACAAAAGCTATCTGGAAACTGTTTGACTGAGTGAATTATCATGGGATTAGGGAAAGTGTGAATAAATTTTCATCTCTTGATTGTTGAGGGACTCCAAAAGAAGTCTGGGGTGGAGTACGGGCTGATTTTTGCTTTGTTTACATGGAATGTCCCAAGCTGCACCAGCCCATCTTGGAGAGACAGAGAAGAATAGAAAGTAGCTTGAAGTTGGCCACTCCAAACCAGGTATTTTGGACTGCAGATGTCATCCTTGGAGCATGGTGTAGCTGTTTCATTCATAAATCACCTGCAGACTTATCACTCACCCCATGATTCTCTGGTGAAGGATGCACTGGAACTGGGGAGGAATATCCCCCACAGGAGAGTGGTTCAGTACTGGAACATGGCTGTGGTGTCTGCAGCCTGGGAGATTTCCAAAACTCTTTTGCATGGGGCCTTGATCAATCTGATGAAGTTGGCCATACCCTGAGGAGTGGAGCAGAGCAGAAGTCTCCTCTAACCTGAATTTTCGGTGGCTCAAGGTGCTGAGAGAGGTGTCCCCAGGGGAAAAGCAGAGGGAAAAAGGCATGAGTTTAATATCTGTTTCCTATCTGGGCTGCAGGGCAGAATTCCAAAGAGCATAAATAGCTGGAGTCTCATCTCCGCGCAGTCAGCCTTGCACAGATTCTTTATTCAGCCTTGATTTTTCTCTTGTGGATTTTATCTCATCTCTAAAGTCATGGGAACTGAAATTTCATGTTACAATTTCTCTTCTCTTATCAGAGATATGTTGCTTTGTGCTATGTTATCTGTCTTATCTACAACCATTTTAGCATGTTTTTTTAAACAACAAAAATATTAGACTAGGAAGAGAATTATTGTGTAATTAGATATTACAGTATGAAATAAAGAGAAGGGTTAAGGGCAGATAACAAGGAAGCCTTTCACTGCAAGACTTCAAGGGATGTAGCAGCATTAAGTCATTTAAAACAAGTCTGAGCAACTTCTTGAGACTAATACTGTGGAGAAATATCCTAGATTCCTTGTCTGTAAACCCCTGAACTCTTTAAGTCCAGTTGTAGAGGACAGAACATATATTTAACTCCGGTCTCTTTACATCTCAACAATTCCCACAGAAACACACCAAAACTACTTTATAAATAACAATACATTTTGCATGTTCTGGCCTAAACTCTCAGTTTTCTTTTCAGAAAGGACTTGGGGATATCTAAGAGCTCAGCAGATTCTTATATCTGCACACACAGGAGGAAAGGTTTGGTAGTGTTTATTTCTATTGGAATACAAAATAGGAAAATGAGCAAAAAGCTTTGTTTTTTAGGGGTCAGACTGCAATGGCAGAATCAAAGCTAAACTATATTTACAATATTTAAAATACAGGGCTGGATATATTCTCATGGAGGTAAAAGGTGGAAAGCCCAGGTGGATTCCCTCATCTGTGACTGGACAAATAAGGGCTGGACTTTGTGTTGTTTCAGCTGCTGGAAAAGTGAAACTAAGAAAGAGCTTTGGTGTGACCTCTAATGACCCTGGGGCTGTGCAGAGGGTGGTCAGCCCCTCATCCAGTGGGGTTTTCATTGGGGTGATGACAGTTTGGGTCTTTCCAGATCCTGTGCTTGCTCTCCTTTATAAATTCTCTGCTGTGACAGGCCAGATGTCACCAGGTCTCTCTGAAAGCTGAAAGGCTGATATTGAGAGTCCAGCACATAAAGACATAACATTCCCTCATAGGGCCATTACCACTAAAAAGTAAATTAAATTCAAGGCAGTGTTGTCTCTTACTTCTGCCTTCAATGATGCTATCAACACTTTTGAAAGAACAGCCTGGAATTTTGCTTCGCAAAATATATGCAACCAATGCTCTTGACCAAAGAAAGAACTTAATAATTAACCACTTCCATAGATCACAACATGTTCAAAGCAAGAGGGCCTGCTTTGAGAGGACAGTCATAAATTGCAGAGCTAAGGCAGCTGAAAGCTGATGAGAACTGGGCTTGAACTTAGGCAGGAGCAGCTCTGTGATCTATGAGAGTCCTTCAGTGTGACAGCTCCTCCAGGCTTGTGCCAAGTATGCTGATGAAGTTTCAAGGGGTTACCAGCCATGCATAGTCCACAGATATTTGTATTACCGAGCGAATCAGGTGCGAGAGCACAGGGGAAGATAGCTGTTGTAGTCAGGGAAATGACTAATGAGGAAGGTTACCAGGAACTTTGCATTTTAAAGCCTTCTCAGTGAAAAATGGTGTAGGAGAGAGAGGCTCCTTGCATGCTGATGTGTCTGCTCTCCCACCTCAGCCTCTCATTCAAATCATGAAACTTCCTACAGCAGTGCTTTGTTTGATGAACACAATGTTCTGTGCATGAGGTAAGATTTCATACCTGAATTCTATAGAATATTTTCCAGGTAGTGTTTTGTTACATGCTGTGATTTGTGAAGCGAGATTTTGTTTAAACCCAATGAGGTGACAAGGTGTTGATAGAGAAGCTTGTGAAAAATTGTGATTGTAGCAGGGGACAAGGCTGGACCACTACATTTGTCACTGATAAAACCTCCAGGGCAGCAGGAGTACGGCCTGATGTCAGATCCAGGGAGGAACTTGATATTCTTGTTATGGTCTGAGGCGGTGAAGTGTCTGTGATACTGAAAATAGGATTCCCATTGTCAAACACCCTAAACACAAGAGATTTCAGTCCCCAATAGTTACTGTGATGATGTGCATTGAGAAGATTATAGCTCTGATCTTGACTTATATTGCATTCAGCTACACGGGAGTTTGCTCTGTAAATTCAGGCGATTTCCTTCTCCCTGGAATGTTGACTTCTCCATGTTCTGGTCTTTCTGGCCACTAATTATCTTTCTAATGGAACAACGTCGTCCCAAGTCATGTAAATGAGATAAGCAGTGCAGCTGATAAAGAGCTCAGACACTCACCATATCTTCTTGCCCTTGTCACTTGAATGCTTTATCTTTTAGAAGAAAAACAGAATCCCAGAATTCCAGAATGGTTTGAGTTGGGAGGGACCTTAAAGCCCATCCAGTGCCACCCCTGCCATGGCAGGGACACCTGCCACTGTGCCAGGCTGCTCCAAGCCCCAATGTCCAGCCTGGCCTTGGGCACTGCCAGGGATCCAGGGGCAGCCACAGCTGCTCTGGGCACCCTGGGCCAGGGCCTGCCCACCCTCACAGTAAATAAAACATTGTAATTTCTTTTGTGGTTATATTTTGTATAATATATTAGTATAATTGGCATAATATAATTTAGTTTTGGTTGCACATTGGAGCAAGCTGACAAGGTAGGAATATTCCCTTTGGTGAAAGGTTGTTTTTGGTTTGATTTTGCAAAGATGGGACCATCAGCCTCTGTGTGGAAAAATGTTTGTGTTTGTGCATAAACACAGAAAGAAGTATTAAGCATCATGAAAAATTCTATTTGACCAGTAACCACACATCCTGTGTGCATTTAGTTTTTAGCTGTGCCCATTTAATCACAAAAAAAGGATAAGAAATCCTGTATAGATTTCTCTGAAGAAGATACATCTATTTTTTTTTTAATTGTTAAAAGGAATGAGAAATGATTTTCACTTTCTGTTCACATGTTGACACTTCAGGATGCATTTTTGTCTGCAATAAAGCAGGAGCAGCCAAGATCTCTCACAGAGGTCCATTCATGCTCATGGCCACCGGGTGTCACTATGATATAGATAAAAAGAAGCTTCAGCGCGAGGGGAAAAAAAAAAAAAAAAGATTCCAGCTCTGCAAAGCTTTTCTGCCAGAATTTATCAATCATGGTAGTGTTGCAAAGCACATTCATCTCTTCGGGTCCAGGATAATGGAGTCTGTTAGGAACAATTTTGACTCTGGTGGTGCTGTCCCTCATTCAGGGCACCAAAATCATTCCAAGGTTGAGTTTCTGATTTTGAACTCAGGGCCAAGTCCGGAGTGTTGGGATGTTCAGTAATTAGGGCACGTGGCAGGAAGGAGATTGCAGTCCTTTATGAGCATCGTGGGGTTTCTGGTTTTACTGTTTTTCATTATACATTCCTGTGGCCAAAATGTAAAGAAAAAAACCCCCAACAATCTGCTGCTTCATCTCTCCAGCACCCCCTGGAGCTGTAATGACAGTTAATTGGAACCTTTTGTCCTTGCTCACATTTTTTGGTTTTTCCTGTATTATTCCAACTTCTCTTCGCCCTGCCTCATCTCTGAGATGGGCCTTAATGTGAAAATGAAGATAGAGCTCTGTGAAAGGCATCCATTCCGCATGGGAGCTGTGCTGCTGGAAGAAGGAAGTCATCTTGTGGAATCACTTGTTTCTTGGTTTGTTTCTTTGATTCTGCTGTCTGTTTTTCAGCCACTTTATCTTGTCCTTGGCAAACGGAGTCCCCGAAGGACAGAGGCCTGAACTCTGCCCTCGTGGGTGACAGCAATGCCATTAAAGGAAGGTGCCACTAAAATAACAGGCCGATGTTTTTTCTGCATGGGACAAGATTCCTGTCCAGATGTGACTGTGCCTGGGGTCGGTGGGTGGACATTTACAGTGGGACACAAGAGAGTTGTATTTTTCTCCTTGCCCTTTGTTTCTCATGCTCTCTGGGAGAATGTGGGTGCTGTTCTGCAGCCTCTGGCTCTCCCCACAGCTTTAGGCTCCTCCCTGTGATGGTTCAAGGAGGAGATTCTTCACTTCCTTCACACCAAGCTCCGTTTGTCTCTATTTTAGCAAGGTGGGTCTGGAAAGGACCAGGCAGGTCCATCTTAAACAGCTGGCAAACAGCAAAGGATGCACAAAAAAAGATCAAAGACACAACGGCCCATCTCCTGGTCCCAGGGGAGAGTTCAGGGCTTTTCTTCCATCTGGAGTCTATTAAAGGAAACACTTCCATCTACTCTGCTTCATGGGGAAGGAGAAAATCCAGAGGTGTGGACTGATTCTCCCCAGATCAGCCTTGGAGTCTGCACCTTCCATGATCCTAACCAGAGCTTGACGCAGCTCCCATAGCCAGACTGGGTAAGGCAAGAGCAGGATGGGATCTCTTGTATTGTGCAAACTCTGACATTCATTTTTCACAATTACCAAGGAGTGTTGTGCAGCAGGCTTTTTTTATATGCCTCATTATATTTTTTTTGGCTGGTGCATTGCTGGCTGCCATACGGCTCAATATAAAAATCTTTATGGGTATCTGCTGTCTCTCATAATACATAAAGTTATGTTAATTAACACTAATTAAATCAATCTAAAACATATATGAAACATAGGCCCACAAATTAGATAATTGAGGTAAGCTGGCCAAGTCCTTAGATTTTTGCTAAATGCTGTTGGTGCCTCATGAAAGCACTGATAACACTCTCCTACTCTGCTTCTGCTGTGCAGACATTTCTGCAGATATTCCTGTGCAGAATCTGGTGCTCCTGAGTTTTCTTATTTGCTGGAAGTGCAGGAACTGGAAGGTAAATGCACGATGTCATTTTGACCACAGCTGGAAAAACTGAGTTGCAACAGAATGGCATTTCTTGCTGCTGCTCTGAACTTTTTCTAAAGTGTCCTTCTGACAGCAGTGGCCAGTTGGGATTCAGAGCCCAGAAATGGCTTATGGTGTTGGAGTTTCAGCAGGGATGGATTTAAAACCTGAGTTAGGAAGTAGGAAGCAAAAAGCAGATTTGTTTAGCTTATTGTATCTGGAAATTTTTTGAGAATAATGAGGAAACACAAAGTGTCGCAGGCAAAATGCCTCTACTCAAGGAATTTCACTTAATTTATTCTCATTTAATATAAACCACTAATTACTGGTTCACACGTTGAGAAAAGATGGAGAGAGAAACAATTAAGCACTTAGGGAAACAATTTTCCTCACCTTTCTCAGGATAAGTTTCAGTCCAGCACCTCCCCTCCTTCTTCCCCTTCTCCACACCCCTTGTCCCTGTGTGCCACAGAGAATCCTCACTGACTCCTTTGGGCAGGTGACAGGCAGAAGGAAACTTTTTTTCTCAGGAAGTTCCTCCTCCCAGGAGTGTGTCTCCAGCCCTGTCCTTGGGAGCATCTTCCATTTCTCCAAATCTCTCTTTTTTCTTTCTCTTCACAGTTTTTTTTTTTTTTTTGGCATCCAAAAAGGGTGCCTTTATCTCCTTTGTCTCCTGCCCTCAGTGCTTGCCCCCATTTCTTAAATATGTCTGAGCAGAGGAGCCAAGTGTTCCTCTGGCTAGTTGAAATGTTGAGATTTAGGTTGATTTTATGTTTCAGAGCTGTCTGGATGTGGCTGTGATCAGCCCAGGGCAGTTCATGGCCTCCTCCCACACAGGTCACCCCTGCAGTTCTCTGCTACCCAAATCCTGCCAGTGATGCCCAGCACAAGTATTCCCAGTGGGGTGTGAACAATGTCCTCACTCGCCCTCCAGGTTCCTATAAAGCACTGAAACACAGCTCTGTTATCCAGAAAGAAATAGTCAATGCAGCAGTTAAAACACAAAATGGGGGGAAAAAGTGCAAAATAAGAAAGAAAAAAAGTGGCTCTTTTCTCTTTCTCTTTTTCTTTTTTTCTTTTCTTTTTTTCTGGTCCAAAAGATTTCTCCCGCTTGTTTATTTTCTTTCAGATTACTTATTTATTTTAAGGAATAAAGTGTCTGCTGACAGAGGCATAAGACCTTTTATAGGCTAAAATAACAGCAATCTATCTCCTCCTGTAACTCTGTGACAGCTACTAAATCAATGACAATAAAGCATCAATGGTTAACACTGTACAGTTTATTCTGGAAAAAAACAGCTGTGAGGGTGCTTATTGTGATCCCATAGTTATGGACAAAAGGGAACTCAGTCTAAAACTGGAAATTTGGCATCTTTTATGTAGAAAAATATGGCAACTCAAACCAATGGGGTTAGACCCAGACCCAGAAAAAGTGTTGGGCTTGAGGGCAAAGTTCCTGATTTGGGCACTACTCTCCTGTTTGACCTTGAGAAATAACTTCAGTCTTCAATGAAGGCAGGGCTGCTGGTATTTTTCAGTGGTAAAATGAGAGTAGCATCAGGTTTTGATCAGTTATTTGAGGGTGTCTGATGGAAGGCACTGAGCAGGTATTGATTATAGGAATTCAGTTCATCCTTTTCCCACAGGAACAGGAGGGTCAGCATTGTGAGAAAACTTGTATTTGATGTGAAGTAACTTGGTTTTCTGGTTAGATTGGTATGGGTTGCTGACAGATAAATCCTAGCTTGGAACAAAGTGAAAGAACATCTTTTTGGTTGGGTTTTTTGCTAATAATGTTACTTAGCAGTAATTTTAAACTTTGTGGTATTTCTGAAAAGAACAGAAAGTACTAGTTCTGAAAAGAACTAGAAAGTGCTAGTAAAACATTTCATCTGTTTAGATTGCATTTTAAACAGGATTATTTATTAAGAGAGAAGCATGTATACATTTCCTGAAACAAGACTGGTTAAACACAAGAGAGAATTTTGACAGCAATGGAAGGAGAAGTCATTTGAAAAAGTCTCAGAATTAAAAATCCACCATGTTGTTTATTTAGAGGAAGGAGCTGAACTGCAGAATTTTTGTTCAGAAAACACTTTGATGGAGAGGCGTGGGGTGATGGGCAATAGGCAGTGTGTCTGGAACAAGTTAATTCATTAAAATTAGGGTTCATTTGCTTATAAATTGACATAGGTATTAAGTGTTGGGCACAGAGGGAACTCCAGAGCTCAACTAGTCTGCTCCCCTGGTGAGGATCAAGCAGACCTTGCTGATTTCTGACACGTTTCGCCATCTTACTCTTAGACCTCCAGTGATGGAGAGAAGCCCCAGAGGAATTCTACCATCCTCCTTCACCAGGCTTTCCAGTAAAATGTTTTTCCTAATGTTTTGATCTTTCTTGCTGTGAATTAAACCTCTGCTCCTGCTATTTCCACAAAGAACAAGTTATTGCCTTCCTCTATATGACAGTTTTCTATCTGAAGATGGCTACCTGGTACATTTTCCTCTGCTTTCAGCTGCATATCCTGGTTTTTTCAGTGTTGCCTCCCCTTTGGAATATTTTCTTTTAGTCCACACTTTCCTGGAGTGCAGTGCCCAGCCCAGCGGTGTTCTTGCCAGTGCTGGGCAGAACAGAAGGATGGATTCCTGTCTCAGAAACCTTATTTTTGTTTCTGCATCTCAGTGTGACTCTTGCCATTTTCACAACGGTGTGACACTGCTGATTCACGCTCGGTTTGTCATTGACTGTAACACCTCCACCCATCTTCACAGGGCTGTTACCTAACCTGCTTCTCCACATCCAGGATTTGCACTGGCTGCTGACTGTAGGATATCGCAATTGGATCTATTGAACTTTATTTTTTCCCCTTATTTTGCAAACATAATTTTACATTCTATTCCCATGTGCCTCTAGTTTCTTCCAGCTTTATTCCATGGTTGTAGCTATGAATGAAAACACAGAGCAGCACTGATTCTAGGGTACAGGTACATAGACAATTCCTCCTGGACTGGGTTGTGCAACTTGATTGTGTAAATGTTGTATCAGATCATATAAAAATTCTTATTAAAGTCAAAACAGAGGACACAGAGTCACAGATTGGTTTGAGTTGGAAGGGACCTTAAAGATCATCTTGTTCCAATCCCTTGCCATGTGCAAGGTCACCTTCACCGTCCCATGCTGCTCCAAGACACATCCAACCTGGCCTTAAACACTTCCAGGATGGGGCAGCCCCAGCTTCTCTGGGCACCCTGTGCCAGGGCCTCCCCACTCACACAGTATAGAATTTTTTCCTATTATCCAATCACACCCTACTCTCTTTCAGCTTGAAGCTGTCCCCCCCTTGTCCTCTCACTGTAGGCTATTATAGTCTCCATATTTCTTGTCTGCCTCTCCTAAATTCAAAAGACTCCTTATCCTTTCGTAGAAATGAAACTGTCTCACAGTAAAAACCTTTTTAGTTCCCATTTTTCTAGGGAGGACTTGATGCAAAATGGGCGTTTACCATTGTGGTCTTCTTGGCATCACCTGACAGACACTTTCCCTTGCCTGTTAAATAGCAGAGTAACACTTCACTTGTTTACAGTGAACAAAGCTTTTCTCAGTCCCTAACTATTATTGTATTTATGGAATGTTTCTTGTTACCCTCTCTGTCTCCTGAACATGGCTTTCTCCTTTAGTCTTATGTGCTTATGTTTTCCTTTTATACTTGTCCTTGGCAATCTGATTTAGTTCCCATCTATTGGGTTCCTCTGACTTGTATCTGACATCAGTGAGCAGCTCATGATATATCTTAATTGGTTCATTATGCACTGCAGCAAAATGAAGGATAAACAGTTTCAGCTCCTGAAAATTTTTGCCTAAATTGCTGCCGTGCAATAAGGGTCACTCACTGAGATCCTTTATCATTCATCATTTTGGGAGCTTTGACAAGGTGAGTGTTCAGGACTCGCTTTTCTCCCCTCGCATTCCCTCTCACAGTAAAATCATAACAAATACCTATCAAAAAGTTCCTTGGGGTGATTAGAAATAGGGTGACCTATGGTTTAGTCTGCTGTTCAGCAGGGATAGACCTCTGCTGGTGCTCTATGCCCAAAAAGATGCCAAATGTTCCATAAATTCCGCATATCATAGTGGCTCATAAACAACAGGCACTGATCTCTTTCCTCTGTGACCAGGGACAGGACCCAAGGGAATGGCTGGAGCTGTGTCAGGGGAGGTTTAGGATGGATATCAGGAAAAGGTTATCCCCCCAGAGGGTGGTTGGGCACTGAACAGGGAATGGGCACAGTCCTGAGCGTGACAGAGCTCCAGAAGTGTTGGACAACACTCCCAGGCACAGGGTGGGATTGTTGGGGATGATGCTGTGCAGGGCCAGGACTGTGATGATCCTTGTGGGTCTCTTTCAACTCAGCATATTCTGTGATTCTATGATTAATAACAACACTGAATCAACCCAAGAGCTGACTTCAGTCTGTGTTTTGGTTTTAGATCCATATTTGAACAGGGCTCAGCGTGGTGAGATGATCGCTGTGGTTTTACGCTAATGATGATCGTCTGCAACTCCCACGGGGGTGAGCAGAGTGGTTTATATTAAGTGCTGTAATTCAGCATCTCATTGTATATGAAAATGAAAGAGATTAGTGCATTTGTGCTGAACGTATTTCCACATCAGTGAAGAGAGGGTGCGGTGACAAGACAGCTCTCGAAACCCAATTAGCTGCGGTGAATCCCAAAGATCTGGTCCTGTCTCGTCTGAGAAATGTCACCTAACACTGTAACATGTGTTACCAGGAAACACAGCCCCTGAGCTCGTCAGGAGCCTTCAAGGAACCGGCGCTCACAAAACCTGCAGATCCTCTGTCAGAACGTGTGCGGAGGGAAACACGAGGCAGCTTGAGAGAACTCGTTTGCAGGGTTTTAAATCAACGCAACTCATCAAAATCCTCCAACAAAAACTCTTTAAAAATGAAAATAAAAAGAATATGACCTTAGATGACTAATTTCATTAGTTTGACTAGTGCTCGCTGGGGATTTTGAAGATTAAAGCACCATATGAAGCTGAGTATTCTTTTAGACTGCTGCAGGGTTGGGTAAATGATCTCACATTTCTCACCTGCCCACACTCTGTGTTTCCACCCCCTCTGCTCACAATCTGGGTTTTGCTACTCTCTCTGGCCTAATGTCTCAGCGTGTTCTGACTCCTCCTTCTGAGTGCCAAGACGTATCGAGGAACGGGCTAGAAATAAAGGCAGAGGCAGATTCATGTTTACTTTGTGCCCATACTCAGACATTATGTAATTTCTATGGATCCTAATAGATGCAGGAAAAGACACATTTGTGGGGCAGTGGAAATACATATTCCCTTTTATGTTCAGTGTACTTGATATTGAGCTGGAACTTGTACTTGGATATTTTCTTGGAAGACAGTGCCCCAAGCAAGGACCAGAACAATCCTTTGTACAGAAGGGGGGGTTTGTAGCAGGGGTTTCCTTCATCTTGTTGTTAAACTGCTGCTTGATACCTCTTAAAGCCCTCTTTTTGCAAGAAAAAAATAATCCTGCAAGGCCCCATAATTTGGTTAACTACTCAGGCCTGACACTGAATCCTTGGAGACATCATGAAGAGGCCTTCATTCTGCAGCAAACAGATTGGCACTGCAGTGATGATAATTGTAATTATCATGAGCATAATAAATAAATGGCAATGCATTTTGCTAGCTTTAGGAGACTGAGTAATCTGGCAAACAGCTTGCTGCACTCTATCACACAATAATGATATTCACTGCCAGCCCAGGAAGTTTACCTAGGGGCTGTGACTCATGTTTGTTTTGAAAGGCACAGCATTAAAGGCCTGTGAATTATGTCTGTTGTGAAGAACACTGCATTTAAGTAATTACAAATGCAAAACTAAAGCAAATCCACCAGGCAACAAAAAAAAAAAAAAAAGCAGCTAATTGATCCCCCTGTTCCACATACTTTCAGTCCTTGTTTTTCTTAATAAAATTTTTGCCACTGGGGTGGTTTTCCTGGGATGGTTTAATTTCTGGTGCATCCTCTGGGGTCGGTCACTGGTTTACTGTCACTGTAGCATCAGGCTTTCTGTGCCTCTGGGAGCCAGCCCTGGGTAAGCCTGAATTTGGAGCATACAGAGATTTTTCCTGACCTGCCACTTGGGCAGATAAACTGTGTCATGGAATGTGAGTTGATTTCTAGGGCTATAGCAGAGAGATTTTAGGAACACATTAAACATCTGAGAAATTGCAGATGTTTATGGTTTCCTTTAAAGAGATAGGTTATTGTAGGAATGGTTTCTCCTGTAGTTTATCTCACCTGTGGGTAACTTCATCAGCAAACGAAAGGTCACCTTGGAGGGCAGAGGACTTCCAGTGCCATTGTTCTGCTGTTCTTCATGCTGTAACAAGTACATGAAGAGTCCTTAGAAAAGGTGCAAAACCTGAAAACATATTAAAATCACAGATAACTATTTAGTCAAATATGAATGGTAGAAGAGAAATGTTTTAGAATAGACTCTAATAACCAAGAAGAAAATATAATTTGGAGTCCTTTTTTTTTCCTTTAAAAATTGCTCCATGGGACATGTAGTGTACAGATCACTGAAAAATTAATTTTTGCCTCTGATCCTGCAAAGAGTTGGGCAGGCACTTAGCAGCTTTCCTAAACTGGGACCAGGGCAGAGAATAAATGGTAACTCCAGTCATTTCTTACGTGCTGAATTGTAGATTTTCCTGCTGTGGTCCCTGGAGCTGTTAGCAGGTCAGCAATGCCTGACCCATGGACTCGCTCCAGCAGCTTTGCCTCCCTGCTCTGTGCTCCTCCAGTTCATGCTACACCATCCAGAATGGCTGGGATTTCAAGTGTCGAGGCTACCAGGTGCACGACTTTGCAGATAAACTGGGAGATTTTTTTTTTATCAGCAAACCCTGTTACCTCTGCCAGCCTTCTAATTTCTCACCCAAATGTTGTTTAGAGTTACTGTCAACCTTTGCTATTGCCAAGCTTTTAGTCAAGATGAGTCAGGCTAAAATAGGCATTGAAGAGTAATGCATAAGGTTTTGGAAAATAAGTTAGAAATCTTTCACATTTGCCTTCTAGCTTGAGGTATTCACAGCACATTTGTTTGGCTCTTCCCTGCAAACTTTGAGGCTGGAAATCATTTTGGAAAAACAAGTGAGATAAGGTAGTGCTATAGAATCATAGAATCCCAGAATGGTTTGGGTTGGAATGGACTGAAAAATCATTCCGTTCCAAACCCCTGCCATGGGCAGGGACACCTTCCACTCTCCAAAATTGATCAGAGCTCTGTCCAACCTGGCCTTGAACACTTCCAGGGATCCAGGGGCAGCCACAGCTTCTCAGGGCAGCCTGTGCCAGCACCTCCCCACCCTCACAGTCAAGAATTTTTTCCTAATATCTAATCTAACCCTACTTTCTGTGGGTTTGAAGCTATTCCTTCTTGTCCTGCCACTCCAAGCCCTTGTAAATAATCTCTCTCCATCTTTCTTGCAGGCTCTCTTCAGGCACTTAAAGGCCACAATCAGTCACCCTGCAGCTTCTCTTCTCCAGGCTGAACAATCTGAGTTCTTTCAGCCTTTCCTCCTTGCCTCCTAGGGTTGAGGCATGATGGAAAACCCCCAGCTGACCAGGGTAAGCTGAAAACTGCTCCTGATGCTGGGATCCCCAGTACCTATGGCATTGTCAACAGCCCTCAATCAAAGAGAGAGCCCATGGCAATGGCCCAGTGGCACCATTTCAGGTGTGTGACCTGTTTTTCTCCTGGGTCTTTGTGATTTCTCGAGGTCTGAGGTGGTGTGCTCCCTTCCTGCATGAAGAAAGATACTCAGAAATTCACTTGCATTTTTTGTGCATTCTCACAATATGGTATTAGTTATTTTTTTTCCTAGTGCATTTAGAACAATCAATTTGGTGCCACATCTTAGGTCAGGATCAATTAGACATGTCCAGTGTTTGGTGTGTGCAGCCCTTCCATTTATCAGACAGGCTGACACGAATATGTAGGAAAGCTTCCAGGAGCATGATCTGTTATTGCTGCGTATCACTAATGTGTGATACTCATTCTGCATATTGCATTATCTGTATAACACATCTTAGTCATTTGGACTGTATTCATTTTATATAAAACACTGAGAGAGTTTCAAAGTTGCGTAGGTTAAGTGTGGCTCTAACCACTGAAGGTTCACACAGCAATAAGGAATCATCTCTTGTAACCAAAGAGTGCTGTGTGTTTAACCGTAGTGAATGTGGATTAATATGTCCTAAAAGCAATAGTTCAAAAATACATTTCCAGTTTATTGGATGGTAGCTCAATAATAATCCCTCGCTGTGTGTTTTGATTCACAGTTCCATTATGGAAACTGCCAATTTCTCTGCCAAAGTCTTGGCTCAGAAGATTCACAGTTGATCCCCGTGAAAAACAGGTGATTGGATTTTACTCTCATTATCTTGCCTCTAGTTGTGTTGCTTTAAAAATATGATTCTGGAAAGGAAGAAAGGAGAAAGGTTGGAGTTTAAAACTACCCTTAGGCATCAGAAATCAGAAAGAGACTACTTGGGCAGCAGACTGGCCAATATTTGCCTCTGGAATAGTTGATGCTGGCCAGTGTCAGAACCCAGAGGCTGAGACAGGAGGGCTTTGGATCTCATCAGGTTCCTTCTGGTAAAAGAATTATCAGAGGGATAAAAACCCAAACCCAACCCCAAGACATCTGGGTAAATAAAACTCAGAGTGGAAAGAGTGCAGACTGAAGGAGAAGCCAGTGAGGGAAAAAAGAAGATTGGCGTGGAGAAGGGATTTAAGGAGGACAGCTTTTCATAACCTGCTGATGTGAAGAAAAAAAAAAAAAGGACAAATTAATGAAAAGAGAAGGAAAACATCTAAAAATGCATGTGAGTCTTTTTTCTTTGTTGGCAAAACAAGAACTGCCTGAGACTTTTGATAACATTCACTGTAGACTTGTAGCAAGAAAGTTGCAAAGTACTGGAAGAAGCTAATGATATGCTGATTTTTAGAAACTTTAATAGGTTTAACTCTAGAAACTTTCAAGTGGCTCATTTGATGTGAATTCCAGGAAGATTCCCAGAAAACCTTTTGCCTCACCTTGAGTGAGGCAAAAATTAAAATGTGGTTGTGTAATGCTGTCTCATCCAACATTCCCTCCAGGTAGAATAAGTTTTCTCTAACTTCATAGTTTTTAATAAAGCAAGAAGTCACTGTTAACATGATTTACTCTGATTTCTGAGAAGTATCTGAATGGTCCTGTGGGCCCCTTTGATAAAAGGAAAACTGGTCCAAAGGCAGCAAAGCCACAAAGTTGGGTTAAAATTGTCCTTGTTCTTGGAATGTGGGAGTGATAATAAGGGTGTTCACATCAGGTTTCTCCCAGAATCTGCTCTTGGTTTGGTCTGTTAAATATCTTCGGAGCCAATCCCAGTAAATCCCAGGTGAGGACACAGACCTGAACAAACAGAAAAGAGAACTGGTTAGTGATCTCTCGAGGAGCTGCATTCACCTGAACAATACTCATTTCGCTAATGTGACATGCCAGGGCACACGTCCAGGGACAGAGGCAGGAGTTCTCGCCTGTAGGATGGGGCTGTGCATTCCCAAGGCAGCAGCTCAGGGAAGGAGGCAGAGGCAGGAGCAGGTAATCAATCAAGCACGAGCTGTGGTGCAGAGGCATTGCTAAACAGCAATGAAAAAAGGAAGCAGGGGGCAGGACTTCTGATTATTAGCGAGATCACCGCGGGAACGCCATCTGCTCCGATGTCAACGCCTCGACAAAGGGATGCTGACAACTCGGAGGTGATGAACCATGTGAGGTCTGTGCAATTTGCCTTGGCACAGGGGAAGGTGCAGCTCTCAAATATTAGTCCAGATAATAAAAAATACAGCATTTGAGGTATTAAATGCTTCAGTCTGTCAAAAGCTGGCGATGTAAAATGGCTTGAAGTTTCAAAGGTTCAGAATTCCTGTGGCTGCTGTGAGCATAAATCAGATTTGCAGGTGTTCCGTGCCTCTCGGAGCGTTTCTACTTAGGAGCTTAGACATGAAGCCAGGAAGACAAATTTTGTTGACTGGCTCTGAAATTCTTGATGGAATCAGGGAATATGAACAGCAAGCTGGTTTTGTCACACACCTTGAAGCCATCTCAGAAGAATCTCCCTGTTTTTCAGCTAAAGGCACGTGGGATCCTGCGAGTCATCCATGCCTCAGCTGTGTGCACCTTTACATAGAAGGACTGAATTGTTTGCTCAAAGAGCCAAGCATCAGATCCAGCAGAGCAATGTGATCCTATCCCAGGCTTCCAAGCTAATCTGAATCCTGGTATTGCAGATTTTCCTCTCTGCTCTGCCCAAGTCTGGAGTTTTCATCTGAATATTCCCAGTTTTGGGGGAATGATTATTTAGCTAGGTGTCCCAAATTAACATCTTTGAGACTTCGTCAGGATATAAACTTATTAATATGCAAGAATTACTGACAATGTTTCCCCCCCTTCTAGCACTAAGCAGGCAGACAAGGGAAAATGTCAAGTTTTTGGCCATATGTGACACATGAGTTCAGTACAGCTTTCAAATTTTTTCCGTTAGATACATTTAGCAGCATCTATTCAAGGAGCTGTGCAGAAATACTGTGAGAACATTGGCATGTTCTCTTGAAATCCCAACACTGCTCTTTGGGGGAAAGGCACCACAGAAGTATTTCAGGTACTGTGCTGCACATGAATCATGCAAAACGCTCTCGCTCCAGTGAGGATTTCTTTTGAACAGAGGTGGGGTTTTTTTTCCTGCAATATTGGACTCTTAAGTGTTTTTCAAAGTTCCTGGTAATGGAGGGTCTGTTTTCTAAAAGAATACCTGGCAGCAGAAGCTCATGCAGAGCTCTCCCTGCAGCTGGTGCACAGGTGAGCAGCGACGCCTGTGCTGAGGCCATCTGGGCTCAGTAGCAGTGTCACCAAAACTGTGGGAAAAGCAAAAACCCTCCAACAACACTTTTAATGTTAGAGAGTCAAGGCATTACTTTATTATCTGGCCAGGATGTTGCTCTGGCCAGGGTGTACTACAGAAATCATCTCATCCACACACAGCCCGGCTGTGCAGAGAGAATCATTCCATGATGCACCAATTTTACAGGATTTCACCCCAAATTTTATACAGTCAAAACCCGTAGAGATGCATTGTTTCAAAGTTCATTAGTCCAGAGTTTAGCAACCCCCAGTGGTCAGTTTCCCATTGGATCTGAATCTCCCTCGCCTCCGATATAAATTAGATATTAATTTTTCAATTTTCTTATCAGTCCTTTCCAGGCGAGATGTCTTCAGCTCAGTCAGAGGCAGCTCTGGGGTGGATGTTTGTAGATGGCCACTGATGTTCCGTTCATGTTCCATTGATGGTTTTTATCTTTCTGGGTGTCTTTGGGCTACTCCCAATCTGTCCATATGTCCATCTCCTTAGAGTGATGCTATATCTCCTAAATAAACAAAAGAAAATTCCCTTCCCCAAAGCAAAGTCAAGTCAACACTAACTAGAGAGACAAAAATAAAAAGTTAAAAGTTATACAAAATTTTTAAACTGCTATATTTTCCAACAGCAGGGCTGGGACCACACCTTGGGGTGAGTTGTATTTTCCCACTCCACAGAGCAGGGATTATACGAATGACAAGCACCAAAGAAAGCAGAGAAGTCTTTTGCTCAGCTGCTTTTTCACGAGAGTAGCAGCATGTCAGCATGTCAGGGGTTGTCATTAAGCCATGTGGAGCAGAAGAGGGTGTGTCACCCACAGGGCCACTACAGGGTCAAATCTCATGCCTGAATGTCCCCCCCATTGGGACACACTAAGGAAAACCCACAGAAATGTAGGGAGATTGCTAATGAACCACTTGAAGGGAATGAAGAGAATTGCTAATGAAAGGATAAATCTTTGGTGGCAGGTCTGTAAAATAGGAATAGAAGCCTTAGCAGATCAAAAATAAGAAGTGATTGCAGCTTAGGCAGTAATTTTGGAGGGGTTAAATTTTTTTCTTTATAAAATAGTAAAATACTTTTTTCTTGTTTTGGTGACAAAACAGCTTGTTTTCATGCTGTTTTTAATTTCCTTCAAGGAGCTGAAGGTTTTTTTCTAGAACTCAAATTAAGGAAAAGTCTTTTCTTCAAATGCTTCCATTTTCAACACCAAAAACTTTCCTTTTTGAGTGAGGAGAGAGGACATGGGACAAAAAGAAGCCCAACTTGCCTAAAAGTTTCTGGGTGTCAAATTGCACCCACAACACCCACAAAACAATTATTTATTCCGGCCAATTTAAAAAAGAAAATCCTGTTCTCCTCCCTTGCACTCTCCCAAGTTCCAAGAGCAAACCAGTAGCACCGTGGGGTGATCATTTGGGTACCATGAATGTGACAGAGCTGCAGAGGGAGTGAACTGCAGGGAAAAGGACAGGGAGAGCCGTGAGGCTAGAGAAAGTGTCCTCATCATCATCATCATCATCATCTTCTTCATCATCATTCTCCACAGTTATTGAGGGGAGGGAAACAGCGATTTTTGGAAAGGAAGGTGGCAAGATGGGAGCTGTCCTCTAGGAGGAGAGAGAAGTTGGGCTTAAACAGGAAGAGGTCGGAAGGATGGGGGTTGTATCACAACATGAGTGGATATTTCAACTCTGGGTAGTTTTTTGTTGTTGGTTTTTTTTTTGTTTGTTTGTTTTTGTTGTTTTTTTTTTAAAAATTAAGTAATAGAATTAAAATGTTTCCTTGGGTTAGCTGTGTTAGGTTGTTAACTTGTGTTAGGTTGTCTCCCACAGTGAGACACTTTCAAACTTTTTTTAATTTTTTTTTTTTTTTTTTTTGGGTGAATAAATATACATTCAGAACTGATATTTTTAAATCTCCTTCAGATGCAGTGGTTGCTTTCCAAGCCCTCCAGGAAATCCTGGATGCATCCTTAATGTCTGCTAACAGCCAAGTAAGGGAACTGAACACATTTTTCAGGCGAGGAACCATCACCAGGATATTACCAGGTAAAGGTGAGCGGTTCAGGCAATCACTGGGAAGACTTGTGAAACTCCTGATTCAGCACTGTAATGTTTAGGTAAATGCTACAACAGCTCTTTAAAAGAGAAAAGCGAGACACTTCTTATGTATGACTCACTAATCACTGTCTGTGCTGTAGAGCCTGGAGTACAAATTCCTTTTGTCATGAAAATGCTTGCTCCTTTGATCCCCACAACATCATTAAACAGTTCTAAAGAGTAAGTAAATCTTTTGGCACATTCTTTGCAAAATAAGCGTTTCAGGATTCAGACGCATGTGGGTGTGTTTGTGATGCTGAGGAGATTGATACCGATACAATTTTTAGCAGCGGGTGCAGACTGTGCGTGTTGCTTTGCTGAGGGAAAGAGGGAGAGAGGTTTTTCCAGCTCCTTTTCCAAAGCAAATATGTCAAAAATTGAAATGCACGGGGCAGCCATGCGGGTTTGCTGCACTGAGGCTGCTGGTGCAAATTAAACCTATTTTGCCCTGTCTGTAGGATGGCTGTGGGTGCAGACCTTCCCTGTTGACACATGGAATGTGCCTGCCAAAGGGTTTTGAAGACCTTTATTTTCATTCAGGTAAAATAGATGGTGTTTCTGGAGCCCCTGATGCTGTTAAGGATATTACCAGCACTTTCCTAGGAAAGATCAGGGCTGCAGACTGGTGGAACACATGTTCTGGGTTGAGTTCTGTTCCTCTGGGGACACAGTGCAGGCTGAAGGCACATGGAGGTTATTTCCTTTATCAGAATATATGTGAATTATGGTCAAATTTTCACTTTCTCAGCTGCTTTAATACCTGGCAATGGCTTTTTTTTTCCTACTCCTGTGCCCATCAGCCCAGTGCCTGGATCAGCTGACCCTTTGGAGCTCTCCATCTAGAAAATTTAAGGGGAAGGGGGCAAAAAAAAAAAATCACCAGAGGTTCTCCAGTATTTATCTCTTAACATCACAAGGCTTTAGCTAAAATGGGAAGAGCTTATAAGCTTATTGAAAGAATACTGTGGATCTAAACCATTCAAAGAAGCACGACTATTTAGAAGTGTAAGAACAGCATTCCCATGCCACATAGAACTCTGTGTGAAATAAGTTTATACCCTTCCAACACGCCATCTGGCAGCAAACAGCACATTGGTTTGCATCCCAGCCTGTGATCTTGCAAGAAAAATGAAGTAATGTATACTAAAATGCACTTTTAAAAGTCAACATTTTCATAACGGTCAGTGAAACTAATGGACTAAAAAATGTTTTCAGTTGTGTGTTGGAAAATGTTTTGGTAAACAAATGTCTGCTCTCAATTGGGAGTGCATATGAGTAAAGGGATTTATGTCACACTCAGACACGTGCTCTTGGTGTGCATCTGCACCTCTGAGTGTTCAGAACATTCAAATCTGCACTTCTGCCTGAACTATTGCAGTGGGAGGAATCAGATTATGGGCTTTCAACTGGCACCCAAAATATGGGTGGAAGGAATTGGATGTTTGAGAGAAAATGGAGCAAGTCTGATGATTCAGGAAATGAGAAACTGATTGGAGTGAGATGCAATCTGTGGAAGCTCACATGCCTGAATCCCCCTAGAACTGCTTCCTCTCTCTTATTTTGATACCCTAAAATTTTAGGGAAGATGATTCATGTCTGTGTTGGGTAAGGCATCTCTCCAGTTTAAAGCATCTTCTTTCCCAGCACTGTGATATTTCAAGGGAAAGCATGTCTGGTGAAAGGAAGTAATAGCTGCTTGTTTAAAATTCTTAGCAAATCAGGCAAAAAGCTTTCATGTAGACAGATAATGGACAAGTGTGGATCTTGGAAAATAAACAAGATAAAATACAGCCTGATAGATATGTTCTTATTAGGTTTTATATGGGGAAATTAGGCTGGCCACTCAATACATGATGAAATGATTAGGTAGAACCTTCTATTTGGCTGCATACATAGGGCTGTAGAGATTTGATTATGTGAAAAATAACAATGGAGGCTCAGCTTTTTAGGGATGAGGATGGGTTAAAATAATTTACGGAGAAATTGCTGTAATTAAAACCACTCTAGCTGGCATTCAGTCTGTTTGTCTCCTTCCATTAAGGGTGCATCCTCAAGTTTGCATTAATATTCTCTGTGCCTCAGCCATGTCTAGGAACTCTTTCATTTGCCACTCCATGTAAATTTAAATTCCAGCCTCCCAGTCAGTGTTTTGGATCATTGGGATATTGAGTAAGTATATAATTCTTAGCTTAGACGCCGAACATCTGTTGCCATTTGTGTCCAATATGTAATTACAGCAGGGGGAGCTGGACAATCGGAGATTAAAAAGATGCTGCTTAATCTTCCACCACATGTTTCTACTTAAAAAGAATAACACACTGGAGAAATCTCATGGCAGCTCGTGGTGTATCTTCTTCTGCCTCTGTCTTACTCAACAGATCAGGCTTCATTTGATCTCTGTCTGAAATTGCCACAGTCCTTGTGTGTGGACATTGGGAGTGCATTCACTTTAACCTGGCTTAGCCCATGCTGTAGGAAGTGTTCTGAAGGACTCCATTCCTGGTTTTCCACAATTAAAATATTGTGCCTTGTGGTATTCCTTTGGCCTCTAATAATATATTTATACAGTAGGATTTTTACCAGCCTTTTGGAGAGAATGGGCTCTAGGAGAGCCCATTGAGATGAATAACACAGTCCTCCCTCAAGGCTTCTGCCTGTACCTTGGAACATGCTGGACATCAGACCAGCAAGGAGAGCATGACCTTTTCCTCCTTTCTCAAGGTGAAGCTGTAGATTTACCAGTGGGATTTTCCAAATACGTTTACAGGAGGGTTAAAAGCAGCAGCTGTGGTGCTGTGAATGCAATGCACCAAGAAAAGAGCAGGAACCAGAGGTTGTTGGGTGATAAACATGGCACAGTGTGCTTTGTCTTACCTCAAAGCAATGTGGCCAAAATCCTTTGCAAAAGTTATTTACACAGATGTTTTCCCTGAGAGCTGATTCCAGACAATGACCTTTCAGAAGGGGCTGGAAGGAAGAATTGGGTGCTCAACACCAGGCTCTGAGCAGCCTGGTCTAGCGGAAGGTTCCCTGGACATGCCAGGGGGGTTGGAACCAGATTATCTTCAAGCTTCCTTCCAATCCAAACCATTCCATGACTCTGTACGGAGCAAGAGATGATGTTGCAGAAACAGTGGGAGAGGGAAGGGACACAGCAGTGACATCCTGCAGAGGAAGGAGGGAGGGAGGCTGTGGGTTTACATCACTTCGGGAGATGTGGAGACACATTGACGGAGCCGCTCTCCGGGTGCCTGCCCACATGGACCAGCTGTGGGTCAGCTGCCAGTGTGTGTCCCTCCCACGGGAGCCTCGTGAGATGCTCTGGGGGTGTGTGTGATGCTGAGTGAGGACGTTACGCCTCTTCATTGACTGGAAGAACTTTCAATCCCCTGGAAGTCTTTAAAAAATATGAGTGCAACATTGTAAGTGATTGACAAAACAGTTGCTGTGTTTCAGTTAAAAGTGTTTTACTCATTTCATACTCAAGAGGGGAAACTGATTTTACTGCTGGTTGGAATAGCAATGTCCAGTGAGATGCGTCCAGTATAGACAGATATCCATTCTAAACTAATACAGTTTTCCTATTTGTGCTGTTGACTTGTGTGCTTTTCCAGGTGCATCCTTCTAGTCTTTATTAAAACTCCAAATGCTTGGTTTGTTGGTTTTTTTTGTTTGTTTGTTTGTTTTTGTGTGTTTGTTGTTTTGTTTGTTTTGTTTTTTCCTTTACAGCTAATCTACTGAAAAATTAATTTTGTCTGATTTTCTTTAGGACAAAATTGAAATAATTTCTTTTCCCCCCTCCCCCTCCGAAAAGAAAATTAACTGCCATGTCACCTCAAGAGAATTGTGAATTTCTTAGGAGTGGGCTTTGGCACTTGAAAGGCTTTATTGAGAGACATCTATGAGACACTGAATTTCAAAATGTCACTTGTATTAGGTTCAGCCCTTAATATAATGACAGGGTAAGGTGGTCTGCCAGACATCCCCTTAGAAAGGGTTTTGCTCCAACAGTGTGGTCTTTTAGCTGCATAGGGACAATGAAAGAAGCACTATTTACTTGTCCACTTTGAAATATAGACACAGTTATACTCTAAACATCCTCAGAATGCCTTTTGATATGAAATTAATAATGCTGACATAGGTGAGGGAGTGCACAATGCTGAGTGTTGAAAGACATTTGCAAGTAGTGCCTACCTTTCCAGCTTAGCTGTATTTTACCCCCTCTCCTAGTGCATCTTTAATCCTGGAAAAAAGCAAATTAAGATAGAAGAGACCTGGGCCTGGATTCAAGACTTGCTGAAAACAGTTAGAAAGAGTCCCTTTGGCTTTGGTGTCCCTGCCCTCCCGTGTGTGCACCCTCTTTGTGCCTGGGATTTCTGTCCCTTCCCACCTTCTCCAGGCATGGATATCATCTTTGCCTTCACAAACACCTCCTTGAGCTGCTCGCCCTGGAGCAATGCACTGATAGAACCACAAAATCACAGAATGGAAAGGGCTGGAAAAGCCCTCCCAGCCCATGGAGGCCAAGCTGTGCCCGATGGCCACCTTGTCCCCAGCGCAGAGCACTGAGTGCCACGGCCAGGCCTTGCTGGGACACCTGCAGGGATGGGCACTGCAAAGCTCCCTGGGCAGCCCTGCCAAGGCCTGAGCGCCCTTGCCATGGAGAAATTGCTCCTGGTGTCCAAGCCGAGCCTCCCCTGGCCCAGCCTGAGGCCGTTCCCTCTCCTCCTGTCCCTGTTCCCTGCCAGCACAGCCCGACCCCCCCGGCTGTCCCCTCCTGGCAGGAGCTGTGCAGAGCCACAAGGTTCCCCTGAGCCTCCTTTGCTCCAGGCTGAGCCCTTTCCCAGCTCCCTCAGCCGCTCCTGGGGCTCAGCCCTTCCCAGCTCCGTTCCCTGCCCTGGACACCTCCAGCCCCTCCAGGGCTCTCCTGCAGGAGCACAACTGGAGCCAGCCCTGGAGGGGCTCTCAGTGCCAGCACAGAGGGACAATCCCTGCCCTGCTCCTGCTGGACACACAATTGCTGATCCAGCCCAGGGCCATTGGCTCTTGTCCCCCTGGGCAGCCCTGGGCTCGTGTCCAGCGCTGTCCCCAGCACCGCCAGCGCCTTTCCCCCGAGACACTTTCCAGCCATTCTGCCCCAGCCTGTGGCAAGAAATTAGAGCAACTTCGAGGGACTGAAATGGAAAAATAACAGTATACAGGGAGTTCAGATATGTGTCAGACCACTTTCGTGAAGGGCACGTCAGGAAAGCTGTTCCACATAAGATAATTTCCCTTTTTTCTCCATCCAAGACAAGCACCAGACCCTTTGACAACATGAACCCTGGCCCTGGCCAGGTGAGTCTAAGCCTGTGGAGCAATGCTTGCCTGAATCAGTTCTCTGCAAAATGCAGACATTGAACTTGAAGATGACAGATTATTTACAGAAAATGTGTGGGTGTGTGGCTGTGTGTGTTTGTCTGCAGTTCTTGTGCTGCCTAAATGCCAGCGGACATTTCCCTACATTTATAAACTTTGCAGAGCGTTTAAACCTTCCACAGGAAAATATGGGGAGATTTTAGAGTCAGCAAATTCATGACCTGCGTGGTTCTGGATGTAGCTGGTGTGGCTCATTCTCAGCCAGGATTAAATTTGCTTTCACTGTCAATACTGAAAAAAATATTCTTTTATTGTATCATTACTGTTTTCTTGGTTTTCTAGTCATTCACTTTTTGACTTCTTTGTTCTTTCTAGAGCCTATTTTTCTCCAGAACCTCCAACCCACCTCAATTTCACAGGATTTTGCCTCAAAAATATTTCAGGGGTTTTTGCTGTAAGCTTACATTTTTTAAGGGGTTGTATAATACATTTTCCCATCTTCTATGGTGTCTTTGGAAAATCATGTCAGGAGAAACATACTTAACACAGTAGAATTTAATTATGCAGTAAAGTGCATCAAAATCCATGTTAGTCTGTGGACCAGAATAATGGGACAAGCATCTTCACAAAGATTTGCTGGATTTTGCCAATATATGTTTCTTAGAGTAGCCTGTGCTGCTCCTTTGTTTGGGGCATGCATGAAATCTTTATTTATATGAGTTTTTCAGTCACATTTACTCTGTCTGTATATAAGCACATGAGAGCATCCCAACAATATGATTTCATGCATTTATCTCAAAGTTTATGATGAAAATGTGGTGACTGAAGTACACCTATGTACTTACAAAACAACAGACATTCTTGTAGCTTGATTGCATTTTCTTTTTACCCTTACTTTAAAGAACTAATTTTTTAAATGATTTGTGATTTTTTTGCTTCACTGGTAATGATTTATATTACAGAATCATTTACTGCCAGTAATGGATATGTAGGTACTCACCTCCTTTTGATCATTCCAAGCTCAAGAAATCCTCCCAGTGGAAGATCATAAGGAAAAATCAAGTTCTAGTTTTCCATTGACACATCTGCCCTCACTAGGTGGTGGCCTGAGTTCAATTTATCTAATATTGTGCAGAAAATTTGTGGCCAAAGGTAGGCTGGGACTCTGAGTTTTGGTTTTCCATATTGCCCACAACCACAATATTGTCCTGGAGAGGTTCTAAGGGTCGTGTAGTTGTGTTATTTCAAAAAAAGAGCAGGCTGTTTCAACATGAAAATTATTTTTATGTTTAAATGGGCCCAGTTTCTTAAGTACAGAATGCATTGTTTGCCCTTCTTTCCTCCTAAACGCTTTTAGAAAATGACTGCAAATTCTTGCAGAGCGATTATAGAGTGACAATGACAGGAAACCTTCAGCTCCGCACGGAAATGATTGATGGTCGGTGGTGGACACCTGCATATTGTGCCCCTCTTGAAATGCATTCAATTCATCTCAGGGGCATTCATTTAATCTAAACTGCATTTTGCAAACTTGAGCATGCTGCTCAAGTTGAAGGGAAGTAGGGTTTTTTTTGACAGGATTCATTTGTGGGGAATAGTGCATAACATTGAGAGTGTATTACTAAACCTGTCTCAAAGTAGAGAGATCTGGACATTTGCTGAAGATGAGATGTACTTCCAAAGTCCTGTTCCTTAAAATGCAGGTAAAAATAGCCAAGCTCTTCCCTCACTGACACCACTTAATTTGTTCACTCTTGGTGACAGTCATTTAGTATTTCAGGGGCTGCAGAAGCTGCAACTTGTATCTCTTTGAAGAAGAAAATTTTATCTTCTGTCTCATTAGCTTCCTTCCAAGTTCATAATTTTTTCCCTGTGCCAGGCAATGTTTGCAAAGCTTCCAATCCCAGAAGTTCCTTATCACTTTCACAGTGCTGTCGCTGTTTCAGTGTGTTTTTCCATTGACTCCGCCAGGCTCTGCATCAGGCCAATAATGGCTATTTGTCAGTGTATCCAGGAGTTATATTGACCTGTATCATGCCAAATTCCATCAGTGTGTTTGCAATTCCCAAGCTTTTTTGGCACGGTAAGCGCGTTACATAGTTGGCGACGCTCAGAAATCGCTGTTTTGCGGTGCTAGGAAAATAATCATAACAATACAGTATTTCCTATCTGCTAATGGAAAACATGAAGTTCTTTTAATGAATCCATAGGCTGCTGTTCTGATGGGGGCATTCATCTCTACCACCCCCCCCAAACAAAATGGATTTTCTGACATTTCTGTGACCTCTTAGAGAAAGAATTAGGTGCACAGTTACCAAGCAACAGAAAGTCAGGCAACACACTTTCGAAGCCCTCTAATTGCCCATAATGGTAAGAGCAGCATCCACGTTCACAAAAGCTTCATCTCCTTGGTACTTACTCTGCTGCAGGAACTCATTTACCTTTTATTGCCAGTGTGGTGTTCAGCTGTAACCACCAAAGGAGGAGAGGGAAGTCTGAAGGCTCCGGAGCCTTGGAGCTGCTCTGCATACAGAGGGCCATAAGGATTGTCATTTTCACAATTCATGCCTCACATTTCACTTATCCGGAATATTTTAAGTGCTTAACTCGCAAGAGAGAAGGCGCATTCATCTCTACAATATTAAAACCAAAGTGAACGCGAAAAAATAACTTACAAAGTCTTTCAAAGATTTAAATGAGAGACCAAAGAAAGGCTTTAAAGCACAATGTATTCTGACAACTTATCCTCTAAGGATTGAAAATGACATGTTTCATGAGTCACACAATGAAATCTCTGTGGGGGGTGGGGGAGAAATACATGAATGCATGTTTGAGACTTTGAAGGATTTCTTCTTTTTTCCTCCAGCCTGTACCCTGACTGCGTGTGAGGAGTCAAACTGTCCCCTCCTTGCATGGCATATCTGGGACACTGTGTGCCACTCCTTCCTGAAGCTTTTCCAAGCTTTTCCCTTTTATTCAGTGACTGCAGCAGTCTCCATCCACTTTTCACAACCCACTTTCCTCAAGGCGGATTTAAGAAGTGTTTTCTTCAGGCACTGCATGGCTCCTCTTGAAGACCACCATGAGGGGATAGTCCTAGTCTTTGCCACTGGGAATTTTGACTTCACCTCCTTGTTTTCTGTGGAGGATGGTGCTGGGACAAGTGGCAGGCACTGACTCCACCCTCCTGCTGCTGCTCCTTGGGAAAGCCTTTTCAATCCTGGGTGGGAGAGGTGGTGTGGCTGTGCTCTGGATACCCCGATCTGCTTTCCCTCTCTCCAGCAAGGGGTAGTTTTGTGTTCTAAAAGGGCTTCTTGATATTTCTGTAGGTGCTTTCTTTTATTTTCAAGCATGCAGACATTGTTCATTAGAAACAAATAAATCTCTGGAGCTTCCTTCTCATGTCACTGGAGTTAACTCTGGCGAATTTAATAGACATTATATTGCCATAAATGAATACAAGACCAGTAAGTTAAGCTTTTTTTCCCAAGACCTATAGAAAACCACACTTAAACTTGGCATTCTGAGCAAGAAAGCACCTTGCACATGAGCTGTCCCTTCAATATTTTTTTTCCTTTTGCTTCTGTCCTCCAGCCAGAAATGAGGTTTAATGGAGTGGTATCATAGAGTGGAGGTGAAATGGCCAAGGGCTCAGCCATACAATCTGTCACATGCTGTAGCTCCACGCCAGCAAAGCCCGTAGGCACCTGACAGCTTTCAGAGAGCCTCACAAAATGATACAACTCTTCAAAATGAGCCATGAATTGCCGTGAAACACGTACACAGGGTAGGTGGGTACTCAGAATTTTGAACTTAGAGGGAACAAAAAGAAGCTGAGGTTAAAGTATCTACATGTACGTAGACATTTGAGCTGTGTTTTTCTATTTAGGGCCTTTTTACTTCAATGACTGTGCAATTACCACCATTTCCACTGGAGTTACTTCAAAAATACTGTGTAGCCTCTTGTATCTGTCTAATTAATTTGTCTCATGACGCTAAGTGGAATGTACCATAATTTCCAATGTAGAAAGAGCTTCTTTGGAACTATGTTCTGACAATTCAAGACTATTTCTGCTATTTTCAATTCTAAGAGTGTGCATTGTTTGGAGACATACAGTCTGGAGGCATGAGAGGAAAGTGAGAATTATTGTGTTTGCCTAGTGCCTAAAATTAAGCTATTTTTCCTGGTTTTGGCTAACCTGTTTTTAATAGGAATTGATCACACTGTGAATTAGAATTTCCATTAGGAATTACATGGTAGAAAAGCAGAAGGATTTCTGGCTGAATTTGGATTTTTATCGCTATACGGTCCTTTAGAGCATATTTATGCGGAGTGTTGCTGTTAATATGGAATTATAAATGGCATCCTCTTACACTTATACTAACCCCTTAAATCTTGCCCACCTTCCTATTGTTGTAAATTTAAATATTAACAATGTAATCAGCACTACTCTTGGTAGATACATCAAGACATAAATATCAAGGCTCCTCTGTATGAGCCAGGTTGACAACTGGGAATAAGATGGCAAAAGCAAAGCTCTAGTGGAAGACTGCAGAAAAGTTTCCATCCTAATGTATTTTGTTTTTCCTGATTATTGCAAGAGTTGTGGAAGCAAAGGTGATGTCCAGCACATCACTGCTGAATTTTGGGTAACACCACGCTATCAACAATGGTTTTCTCAACCTTTTGATAGCAGAAAGCCACATGGATGTGGTTCTCTAGGAATGATAAGCCTCTGTAGGAAGCTTGCTTTAAAAAAAGGTTCATGCCCACAGGAATCTCTTGCAATACCCTAATGAAGGCTGAAGAAAATTCCTGATGAAAAAAATTGCTATTGACTCCAGTGAGGGCAATGAGAGAGTGAGAGAAAAGTGTAATGCCTAGGTACCCTCATGGCAGAGGCACCCTCTGGAGAAAGATTCCATGCTTCTCTCTAATTGGGCATGGCTTTGTTGGTAGAAAGATACAGACCAGAAAAATAAGGGCTTTCTATTGGAAATGAAGGGAGGATTAAGAATGGGATTTTCACTGCTCATTCTTCACCGCAGTCCAAAGGGGACACACATCCATACATGTAACCATCCATATGTGTTCTCTCCAAACTCTTTCTAAAGGCTTTGTAAGCCTAAACCTTCTCTCTTTCCCTAAACATGCTGCAAGGAGTAAGTCCAACATACCTCTGATATTTTTTCCTTTTAGTGGTTAGCAATATGCTGCATATATTAACCATCTGCCATGAATTTTCTTTACTGTTATTGCAGCTTTGATAAAGTCCCCAAAAGATTTTTATTGGAACTTTAGTCCCCCTCAGCTCATGTCCCTGCACGTTTCTACATAGGTTACTTCACAACACTGCAATGAGCAGTGCTGCAACCAGATCTTAATGGAAGGGTTGTACCTGTACACCACAACAAATTACATTCCACCAGTCACTGCCTTAGGAAGATGCCAGAGGAGGTGATCTCTAGGAAGAAATTACCTTTTCTGGTGTGTGTACGGGAAATAAGGAGTGCATCATTCGGCAAGAGCAAGCTCCTCCATATTGAAATGTCTCACAAAACTGGGATCTGTGTGAGAATTAGCTAGATCTGTATGCAGAACTGTCCAAGGATTTAAAATGGGTTGAGGAAAACTGATCCTTTTTCCATCTCTATTATAATAACATATATTCACCTTGCTGAAGTTATAAAAATATCTCCTTGTGGAGAAAAGAGGGTGGAGGATCCTAACTTCTCACCCTTTCCTCCATCTTCTTCATTTAGTTATCTGCAGGGTTAAACAATTCCTTTCTGGGGGGAGCAGTGGTTCACTCTGTCCTCATAGTATTTTCAAAGAGGAGCAGGTCAGACCCACATCTCCTCTGCAGAACAAACCGACCTGGGAAGATTTCTAGCTCTGTCTTCTACCTCGAGGACCTTTGGCCCTGATCTAGAGACCCCATTCTTTTCTGTATTCAGGGTGGAATCTGGCACTGTCAATAGAGAAAAATATGAAAATATCTGTCGTTCTCAATTTCCAATCTCCTTTCTATTGATGGCACTTCTGGATTCTGGACTAGCAGCCCTCAGCATCTCACCCTCTGCAGACTTCTTCTCCAGTTTTCTAAAATAGAAAATTGCTCTGGGATTTTTCCTGGAAGGCACCATGAGTTTGCAAAAATGATTGCTGCAGAGAACCTCAACTGAATAGCAGCCCTTGTGAGTGTGCTCAAGAAAAACAACTCCTATATTGCTGCGGAGTGTAACTGTAACTGTATTTTATTTATTTCATGAACACCGTGCAATATTACAGGCATAGATTAGTCAGTCAAGTCAGATGTAGGTGTCTGGGGCTTTTGGCACTTGCTTGTTATGCAAATAGCAAGCAGCAGTAGTAACTCACTCCTAAAGGTAATGACAACATATATCTGCTGCCTTATATTGTGTGCTCAGTCTGCTCCTCGGAGCTGTCTGCACCTTGGGGCGAGTGTCAGGGGAAGACTTACTAGTTCCAGCCACGCACATGTAATATTAAAAAGCCAGGGAGCTGTGGATGGCATCTCCCCGCTCACTGTCAGACCCTCCCCCTGGATGCAGTGAGCACCATTTCACAGCGAGAAATGGCCTTGTTATCCAGCTTGGAGCGTGGCAGAAACACAGCTGGGACTGAGTGCTGCTTGTCTTCATCTGCTTGCCTCCAAAACTGTCACATTTTAGTCCTGCTGATGTCCAGGTCCTGCCGCAGATCTTCTTGTATCTGGTCCTAATTCTTGAGGGCGTAGCTCATGAGTAAATTCTGTGCTTGGCTGCTATAGCCCCAGTCCTGGAGGTGTGACCTTGGGAAGGGATTTGAACACAGCTTCAGAGAGGCTGAGGTGCTCACAGCTGCTTCAGTCCATGCAGTGAGGAGCTGTCCCGGGAGCTGCTCCTTGTGCAGAGCTGGGATGTGTGCTCAGCTCAGTGCTGGGCTCTGGGCACCCTTGTGGAGCTGTCTGGGACATCCATCTGGAAAAGAGAGCTTTAAAGTGCAGTTTGATCACCCCAGTCTGGGTTTGATCACCCCGGGTGTTCCCGTTCCTTGTGGGGACACAGTGATGAAGGGAGGTCTGGCCTTTACAAGGGAACTGACACTATTTTGTGGGAATAGTTTTGTTTTAAAAAATGAAAACTGTCTCTTCAACCAGGATGAACGAAAATGGAGGGAAGGATTTTTGTATTGGAGAGCATTGTTCTACAAAGTCTCCATGCCCAAATTATTTTCAGCTTTGGCAACCAAGAGGCTGAGTCTTCAGAACAGAGATAAAATGGGAGAAAATCTCAAACTGAGGAGCCTTTCTTTTCCCTTCTGAACTTCTCCTACTCAGACAGATATGGTTCTGTTTAGCTTTTAATTTTTTTTCTGAAAAGCTTTACATTAAAAGAGTTCAGCAACCAGCTTTTTGACTTAAACTTGGTTTGCCCTTACTGCCATGGAAAAGCTTTTGCTTTTTTTTTTGCCACCTCAGATCCTTCCCAGCTGTCCCTGTGTACTCGCTGCATGGGCTCAGCATCCCTGTCTGCAGACTGGATTTGCAGGGCATTTCCTGCAGACCAGGCTTCCAGCCTTTCAGGAACATTCCTCACTCACAATTTCCGAGCTCAGCTGGGGTGCCCAGCCCTGTGAGCAGAGCAGCTTGACCCCTTTTCACTATATTATTATTTCTGAGGGGAGCTGCTCTGAAGCTCCATGGGTGACAGCTTTGCTGTTCCTCAGGGGTGACCTTCAATGCAGGTTTGGCTCAGGGAGGACACTTTCATGCACAAGCTCTTGGGGAGTGCAAGCTGCCACAGGGTGACCAGGTTGCAAACTCCTGGGTGCTCCAAATTAGTTTTTAACACTTCAGACAGACTCTTCAGGTGCTCCACTCAGCTGTTATCTCCACCTCTTGAGTTTTTTTCTGGAATGCTTTGCCAACGGAAAGCAAGATCCTCTAAATAACCTTTTCCTCATCTCCTGGAAGGCCCTCTATGTAAGAGAAAATGAAAGGATCATTTTTGACGTAAACAGCTTCACTTTCTGGATCTGCTTTTACAGATTTGATACATCTTATTGTCCTATTTACCCACAAATGAGAAGGAGGCCAAATCCGATCCTTTTCAGAAGCAGCACAGGTTTGATTTTCAGGCTCACAATGACCTGTGGATGCTCAGACTTGCTGGAAGCTGGGAACATTTTGTAGGAGAGAGGTTCTGTAGCTGCCCTTTCTCCTGAAGGCAGGGGTATGGTCTATTATGGTCTGTTCATGGTCTGTAGCAGAAATGGGTGGTTTGATCCAGCTTTTAATGAGCCATTTTACGCCAACCAAGAAAGATGCAATGTTTATTCCTTCTTGTTTACCCCACAACAGAGATGGTTGGTGCACTGCCTGCTTTGCAGTGAGTAGGAAAATGCAGGATACTGTGGGAACAGGGACAGGCATGGTCCTTGTCAGCAAACTCCAAACCGGCCCACAGTCCAGTGGGCACATAATATTTTACATCAAAGGAGAACCAAGGCTGGAAAACTTTGAGTAAAGGCAGCTGTTGCAAGCTGCTTTCCCAGGAGTGTGTGCTTCATCCTGTCCTGTTCAGACAAAGCTCATAGATCAGAGTATGTGATTGCATAATGAAAGCTATGCATGGATAAGGAATTAGATTTATAGCTTCACATGGTTCCCTTTTGTTTGACTTTTTTTAAAAAAAAAAGTGCTTGGTTGAGCAATGCAACATTTTGAATGCAGTCCTTTAAAAAAGAATCTTGCAAGATTGAAATCAAATCACATGAGACCTTACTGAGTCCTTTGTACCAGTTGTCATTAGATTCCCGGTTCAGGTCTCAACCACATAAGCCCCATGAATGTCAGGGAGCAGGGACTGCTTTTCCTTCTATCTATTATCCATGAAAAAAAGCCTGGAAGACAGACATTGCTGTGGGGTCATCTACTGTTTGCTAGCTACAAATGTTTGAAGGATATTTCTCAGATTTTATTTGTGTCTTTGGGGAGTGTGGTCACTTAGAGATGTCACTGACAGGGACATAAACTTGGTACATTCATGCCGAAAGACAGGATGAGTCATTGGCAGAGACCTGAATCTGCCACCTTGCAGCTGAAATCATAATTTCACATCTGCAGGGAGTGAAATATTCAATTGGCAAATGATCCCATATCTGAAATGGGAAAAAGATTATATTGGCTTGCTTCTCTCATGGACAGTGAGGTTTGAGACACAGTCTTTGTCCTTTGACTGAAATCATACAGAGGGAAATATCAAGGAATTCCTGTGTTTGACTGGAATTTCTAGTGCCCTTTTCTTCAGACAGGAGCCAATCTATCTGCATGTCCTGTATACTGACATGGCCAGTGAAAAGAGCCTGCAAGGAAGATGGAGAGAGGCTACTACAAGGGCCTGGAGTGACAGGAAAAGGGGGAATATATAATAGGATCACAGAATCCCAGAAAGGTTTGGGTTGAAAGGGTTAAAGATCATCCAGTTCCAACCCCTGCCATGGGCAGGGACACCTTCCACTATCTTAGGTTGCTCCAAGCTCCATCCAACTCAGCCTTTGGGCATTTTCAGGGATGGGGAGTCTCTGGACAACCTATGCCAGGGGCTCACCACCCTCATAGGGAAGAATTTCTTCCTTATATCTAATCAAAATCTTCTGTCTTTCAGTGCGGAGCCATCCCCCCTTGTCCTGTCCCTGCAGCCCTTGGCAATTGTCTCTCTCCATCTTTCCTGGGGCTCCTTCAGGCCCTGCAAGGCCACCCTGAGCTCAGCCCAAAGCTTCTCCTCTCCAGGCTCAACAATCCCAACTCTCGCAGCCTTTCCTCCCAGCACAGCTCTCCATCCCTCTGCTCATCCTGGGGCCTCCATGGACTCTCTCCAGCAGCTCCAGCTCCTTCCTGTGCTGGGAACACAGAGCTCAAGAGCTGATATCTACTTGCTGTGTCATACTGTAAATACAATAAATATCTGAGCATGCAATAGTAATTTATTCCTGTTCCTGACAAATGGATGCTACTTTTGGTCTCTATAACAGCTTCTTAGATTGTGCATACATTAATAACAAGTGAATCAAGAGCAAGTATGGAAATAGGAATTCAAGGCAATGCGAAAGAATTTCAAGCAATGCAATTAAAAGGTTGAGAACGAAACCAGCCTGTGAGGTCTGTGGGCAAATGGGGGTTGGGTGCTGCACAGACTGTGGCTCACCCACTGGCACTGACACTGATTTGGGATGTGTGGCATTTGGTCCAGTGCTTTAAATGTCTAATGACATCTCCCACGGTCGCAGCTAATAAACAAGAGAGGTGTGGACTGGCTGTGTGCTGATTGCAGTTTATGAAATGAGCAGCAGGTGGGAGAGAAGCAATAGGCATCCTCCTAGACCTCCAGCTAACAATGCCACATCTGACAGTATGCTGCCTGCTGGACCCGAAATCAAACCTTTTATACCATGCTCCTTGGAAATCGGGAGGGGTGGGAAGGAGTGAGCGGTGGGGTAGAGGAAGGGAATAATGGGGTTTGTGTATGAGATTGTTTCTCTTTTCGCTCTCTTTGGTCCTTCTTTTCCCATTTCATACTCATATTTCTCTGTTGCCTGACAGTTTTGTCATCTGTTGGCCTTTCTCAAGCAGTCTGCCTCCAGATGATATCTGCCTACCTTGGTGGCAGGCACCTCCCTGACTATTCATCTGTCTCTTGCCTCCTGCCTCTATGTTTTGTCAGTCTGTTTATTTCAAATCCGTTCCTCTGTGCCCCATCTTGCTCCTGTCCTTATGCCTATCCATCTATCTCCATTAAAACCTAAATATTGAATATCAATAAAAATAACACAGCCTGCTTGGGGAGGAGGTCATTTGCGTGATGTTTTATGACTGACTGTTGATTTGTGGTCAAACTCCACGGTCATAAAAGGGCTGTGCATCAGGCAAATGACACAGAATGCACGCATCAGCAATTAAAATCAGCTGTATTATCTGGGCACCCAGCAGGGCTGCCTAGTTAAGGCCCTGCCAATGTTTTGATTATTACAACTCTGTACAAGAATTCACGCTGTTCCTCTCCGCTCACCCCCACATCTGATATCTGACCCTGCCTCTCTTTCCGTGTGCCTCACTGCTGACCCTCTGCTCGGATTCTCCCCTGCACGATGGAGCTTCCACCATCTCCCCTTCCCTCCCTCCAACTCATCGCAGTGCAGCGCAAAACCCTCTGTCCCTCCTCCCTGAACACAGACCGCATTTCTCCACTTCGGGATCCCTGCCGGCAGCGGTGTTTTCCTACCATTCCTCATCCCGGCGAACCCCCACCTGCCTCTCCCTCTGTCCTTCCCTCTCCCTGGCTTCCCCCTCGCAGGGGAAGGCGTTCTCATCACCTGAGCACTGCGGGCTGGGAGGGAGGGAGGATGCCCGGGATGGAGCGGAGCCGCCGGACTGCCGCAGGATCGCGGCTCTGCCCGCCCGCCGCCGCACCGCCACCGCGTCTTTCTCCATCACCTTCACGCTCGCAGCACGCCCCCACATCCCTCCTCTCGCTGTGCCTCACCTTCCTCCCTGCTGGGTCTGACTCCCTCCCATAGCTCTTTAGTATCCCTGGGTTCTGAGCTCCACCACGGGAATGTTCCCTGAATGTGCCACCCTCTGTTCCCTCCGTGCCGCAGTGTATTTTTGGAGCCACGGGGCCATCTACCACTTGCAGCATATATTGAACAGACCTTGTGGTGCACAGACTTTGTGGTTATATTTGAGCACTCACCTGTCTTCTCATCGCTGTGATATGCCTTAATTGAAAACACTTAGGCTGCTTTAAATGAAATTATTTCAGAGTGGAAACTCCATGGTAGCATTTAATTTAGTGCTGTGGGTTTTTTTTGGTGTCTGGCCAGTAGACAGTCTTTAAGGTAATTCTGTTCCTCTTATTTTTTACAGTGAGGATGGTAAAACACTGACACAGGTTGTCCAGACAAAGTTATGGATGCCCATTCCCACAAGCGTTCAAAGCCAGGCTGGATGGTGCTTTGAGTAACCTGGTCTAGTGGAAGGTGTCTGGAACTGGATGATCTTTAAAGTCCCTTTCAACCCAAACTATTTTATGATTCTTTGATTTTGAAATGTAGATTTCCTTTTGGTCGAGCAGTTGCAAAAGGGCCTGGAGAAAAGTACCTCCTGCACCCTCTTTGTGGACATCTCTGGTCATGGAGTGAATGGTGTCACCTAACCACAGGCAGGAAATGCCATTTGAGACTCTCCAAGGTACCCAAACCACCAGCCAGCAGCTGGAAGATGTGAGGCAAGCCCTAGAAGAGGCAGCTGTGGGGACGGTGACTAAATGAACTCCGTCTTGCCACTGAATCTTGCAGCGCCAAAACTGAGGACACCCCCAGATTCCATGCTGCCTCCTTCCCACCTGCTAGGAAATTCTCTTGCAAGGTGCAGGAATGGGCAGTTTTAGATTTTTTGGCTGCTGTATTCCACCATACTAATCAGTTGCCTTCCATGTAGCCTTAGAAGACCACTCCAATAGTTAAGGGAATGAGGAGAAGGAAACCTCTGAGATGTTTCGACAGTCTTTGGATGGATTTGAAGGAACTCCGGAGAAAAGCCACCTGTCTCCCAGAAAAACTTTTGCAGTCTATGAGATTTGAGCCTCCATAATGCTCTGTTAATCTCAGAATCTTTGTTAAATGAGGGTCATTCCCACTGGCAGACCAGGAAAAGGGAATAATGCACCAGCTTGTGCTGCCCACATGGTGCATAAGGAAGAGATTTTACTGAGAGTTTGCATGAAATGCAGATTTTTGCATGAAAGGGTACAAAATAATTTTTTGAGTGGTTTTCACTACTGATCTGGCTTACTTAGACATAGATCTTACATAACACATGATTATAATTTTCTGGTAAAAGTTTTAGAATTATTCAAGGTAATGAAAGAGGAAAACCAAGGGCAAAAACCCAACTATTTAATTCTCCTTTTCCTACTGTCTAGCATGCAAAGAAATAAAATCACCCAGGCAGCTGCACACCCCTAACTTTGTAATTGCTGGAAATGAGTTCTACTTACCTAGAGCAGTGCTTCCATTTCCAAACACTTGTGACTATCCTGGCCTTGCTGGAACCAGTGACAAAATTCGAACTAGCTATAGTGCTATTGGATCCAGTACTCATGGCAAATGCTTATGCTCCAGATGGTTGGGAAGATTTTAATTTTCCATGTGCATTATTTCCATGTTTTGTAGATTCACAAACATATTTTGCTTTAATCCGTGGTGTTTATTTTATTGTGGCAGTGAACAGTAAATTATGCCTTAAAACTGATGCTTTCAAAGCTCTGGGACCAGCCTTAGAAACGTTACATAAAGTTCTCTGTATGTTTGTTTGGTGTTTGTTTAGCTTTAAATCTGCTTACGTGTGTTTAAATCTGCTCAGTATTGAGTGAGGTCGAGCCAGGAAGGTGAGGCTGCTTGCTGAGTCTCTGCTAAACAAACAGGGGCCTTCCTTAGATTCATAGAATCAGAGAATCACAGAATGGTTTGGGTTGGAAAGGACCTTAAAGATCATCTCATTCCAACCCCTGCCACGGGCAGGGACACCTTCCACTAGAGCAGGTTGCTTAATGTCCCATCCAAACTGGCTTTGACTGACAGGGATTTACACCCCATCAAAACATATTGCAGCAATTTATTTTGGTATCTTTTTCTCCATTCCTTTATGACACAACAGGCCAAATTAGGTGTATTTCCCTGGGTGTGTGACAGAAACCTGAAGAAGCATTTGTACTTTACTAAGTCAGTTAAGTGAGCAGCCGACCACAAAGGGAGCATGTTAAATAGTATTAACTGAGGTGGAAAAGCAGCTGCAAGACCCACCTGGCCAGAAGTGTTTCCCACTCCTTCGCAAGGGTGTGACACGAGCATGGCCTCACACTCGGGGGTGTCAGCAGGGTGAGGCATCTGGGGCTGGGAGAAATATTCCCACCTTAGCAAACAGTGAAGGAGGAGATGGAGGGCGAGGATGAGGAGGGAGCACTGCCCCACAGGGAGGGATGCCAGGCAACAACAGGAAGAACAATTCCAGGCCTTAACTGAAGTCCAGGAAGAGGACAAGAGGATGGTACAGGAGGCTTTTTGCTCTTAGCATGCAGGAGGCTGCATTCCACGAGCTGGAAGGGTACCTTCCCGGGGAGGCAGGTGAGGAAATGACACTTGGTGTCATTGTCACGCCAGGCACGAGGCAGGAGCCAGCAGCAGGATGCTTCCAGGAAACTTGCCTCTCTCTGCAACCTTCAGCAGCCTCATCTCCCCTTCGTGGCACAGCTCAGAGGGACGTGAGGGCCATGCTGATGAGGTGATGGCTGTGCTGATGGGGAGGTTCATTGGTGAGACTCTTCACTGGTGCCTGTTCATACTCCTGGCTGCTGTTTGGGAAGAGGTGTTTTGCTCCCCTTTTAGTTTACAGAGGTCGCCAAACACAAAAGAAATTAAACATCAAAAAAGCATGTTGGGAGGATCCGAGATAAGCTAACAAAAGCCAGAAAATTCAGGGCTACTTTCAGCTTAATGCTGTGATTTTTACCAGCCTGGGGAGAAGAGGGAAAAGGGTAGTCCCAAGGTCACTTCAAATTACAGGGCTTTGTGAAGCATTGCTACTGCTAACAGAAGAGTTGAGCTGGCAGAGGAGAGTTGCAGAGGTACAGGCCTGTAAAATGCATTATTAAAGAAAATCTGAGTGAAATGGCAACCAGAATGGAAAACAACAAATAATACTTACAGCATTAGAAATTAATTTCAGTTTTATGGACTATAGCTTGGGTATAAATATAAAGCATTGCATTAAAATTCACGATAACATATTATAGTCTTCTCCCCTGTCTGCACCACTGCAGACATTGTGCTTGCAAGAGACTTGTGCTGAACAATTTAGGGACAGGATTGAAAAATTCTGTGGCAGTGGTGGCTTCCTCTATTCACCACTTCAAAAGTAGCCAACAAGTGGCACTGCCATGCCCAGTGACAGCCATCCAGATAATCCAGCCCGACATCAGGAGTCAGATTACTGCAGGTGCTGAGTGATGCTGAAAGGAGCTGTGCTGCTGCATGGCAGAGGGGGACACCAAGGGACATACCTGCCTTCCCCTGTCACTGCCAGCTTTTTGATCTTCTGCAATCTTAATGAGTTATTTTCTACAACTCTAATGTATTCTAATTCTCTTTAAGATTATTCCATCTGAACTGGACATGTATCTATGTGAAACAGAAGTAGCAGCAGCACAGCGAAGATTTTGTCACAATTTTCCTTTTAAGACAGATTTACTAATCTTCTCACTCTTGCTACCGGAGGCTTTTGCCGTTGTGTGTGTGAGACAGCGATTGCCTTCTATTTCCCAGAATTTCCTGGAAAACATCATTAAAATTCTCAGGGTGGGATGGGGACAGGTGATGTTTGCTATTAGGTGGAAGGCAGGGATGGATGTGGCTGCATTTCCTGTGGCTCCAAGTTTGAGAAGAAGTTACCATTCCTAAGGTGTGAGGATGACAGGAGTAACACGTTCAGCAGCCTCTGAAGGGACAGCATTTCTCAGTCAGTTGACAGCTTTGAGAAACTTGCCTGAGGTACTTATTATGTTTGAGCAATATTGTAAAATATGTTTGATATCCAAACTTCATGATTACTGGCCTGAGCTCCAAGTTCATGTGATGTTTCCTGTGGAGCTAATGCACAGCACAGAGCTATTTTGCATTAGAATGCTCTTTGATTTAGCAGTGTGAGCAAAGTGCTGCTGTAGGGAATACCTGAGCTGAGCAGTTATCTGGGTTTTCTTCCTCCAAAAAAGACAACAACGTTCTTCAAAAGACAATGAACGTTTTGTAGTGAACATTTTGTAAGACACGGATGGCATTAGCACTGTGATTTGGAGAGGCAGGAAAAGCTCATAGCTCTGATTGTCATGGTTAAGGATCTGTCCATGCCTTTACACTTCCAGTTTCCTGCCCAGATTCACTGACAGATTGCCCAGAGAGGGTGTGGATTCTTCCACACTGGAGATATTCCAGAACTCTCTGGACACAATCCTGTGCCCTGTGCTCTGGGGTGACCCTGCCGGAGCAGGGAGGTGGGACCAGGTGACCCCACTGTGGTCCCTTCCAACCTGACCCAGCCTGTGATTCTGTGACTCTCAGTGGATGTCAGCCCAAGAGAGCTCCAAAGAGTTATTTAGTTATTTTGTTTTTATTTAGTTTCTCACAGCAGGTCACTGAGGGTCTCTGGAAAGCCAAGCAACTCTCTCCTGCCTACGCAGGATGTGCCTGCACGAAGCTTTTTGTCTTTGAATTAGTGTTTGATGTGATAAACTCATATTGATCCGTGCCAGTTCATGCATTTTACTTTCTCCATTCAGTGAGGAGGCTTCTAATGGTCACCGGTTTTGTGAGGATGTGTTTAATGTCATAAATAAAAACACTAAGCACTGTTCATCAGCAGGATAATCTTGGGATGAGCTGCCTGGAGGATCTAAGCTTCAAATGGGTGGGCAGCACCGTGCCGAGGAGAAGCACGTACAATGGGAAATGCCAGCCCTGGCTCCATTGCTGGCTGTGCAGCTGGGTGCATTTTACCCCAGACAATGGTCCTTTCTGGGAGAGGGACAGGGAACGAGTTCATCATTCAGGGGCTGCATTCAGCAGCTCACAATCCCCAGTGAGTCACTGCCGAAATGATGGCAGGGCAGGAAATCACAGCTGCCTCCTGGGCAGTTAGCAAATATTCCCTCCTGCTGCCAGACACAGTCACCCCCTACACGAGCAAGAGGTGATTTTTACCATTTCCTTTGTCTAGTTCCGAATCAAGCCCAACACTTCTCCCCCCTCTATCTGTACGGAGAGATTTAAATAAAAAAAAAAGACACAAGCCATGTGTGATCGGTGTGGTGACGGCTCCTGTAGGCAGCAGTCAGGCAGCAGCAGCTCTGAGATATATGAATTGCCCAAATTAATCTTTTGGGTCAACTTGGAACCTAAAGTTGGGAAAGGGTAATTTAGCTAATATCACTGCTAATCAATTTAGCAGAAGTGTCCAGTTAATACAGTTATGTATTAATCCTAAATAATTTCCCCGGACTTTCCCAAGGACCTCTAGTATGATGTTATTTGATGCTAAAAGCTCTGATTTTCTCCCTTTCACTTGCAACTTTGAATGTGCCATTCTGCATTTTCAGAACAAAACTCTGCCGCATGCAGAACACTGATGGTATAAAGCAGGATGTAATAAACTAAATTCATTGTAGTATAGATAGTACAGTGGACAGTGCATTACTTTATTTCTTTTCGTGTTTAATTCTAAAAAAATCTCTCCACTGAGATTATCTGATTATTCTTCTCTGGACAGTATTTTGCTGTCTTTTGTCAGATTTCTTGTCTAGTTTGCTGGGCATATACAATTAAAGGAAAGGCTTGATTATAGTGTTATAAATGAATTAAATATACTTGAAGACAGGAGTGGGGATAAATTCAGAAATACAACAAAGTCTACAGGAGGGGCAGTGATTGGATGCACTGTCTGTCCCTCATCTGGCTGTGGAGGGAAAGCTGGGAGAACATGAGCCTTTCTCTACCACTCCTGTATGAAAATGTACAGCTCAGCTTCTCTGAGGTTCTGTGTGAGGGGCTGCCCCCATTGACACACAAATTCAAGTGATGTGGGAACGGCCTCCAGACCTTCTCTTGCCCGGAAGCTCTCCAGAAGGTGCATTAAAAACAAGCCTTTCTGGACCAAGTGATTTGTCCATTTTGGGGTGAATGTTCCCACTGAGCAGGTAATTCCCATAATTTTGACCTGACTGTGAGCAGATACAGCTATCAGAGGCAGCTCAGAAGAGATTAGGAACATCTGACCTTCTGGGTCCATTGCTAGTGAGAAACAAAGGATTTGCTTAGCCACAGTCCTAGAAACTTTTGACATTCCTTCACAGAATCACAGGATCATTAAGGCTGGAAAAGACCTCGAAGATCATCAAGTCCAAGCTGTGCCCAATGCCCACCTTGTCCCCAGCACCGAGCACTGAGTGCCACGGCCAGGCCTTCCATGGACACCTGCAGGGATGGGCACTGCAAAGCTCCCTGGGCAGTCCTTTCCAGTGTTTGACCACCCTTTCCATGAAGAAATTCTTCCTGGTGTCCAACCTGAACCTCCCGTGGCACAGCTTGGGGCCATTTCCTTTTGTTTTGTCATTGCTTGTCCTGGAGAAGAGGCCAATCCCCACTTGGCTCCAACCTCCTCTGGGGTATGAGCAGAAGTGTGAACATGCATAGATTTGTTATCTTCCCTATTGTTTTTTTCAGTGTTATGCAGGAATGGGTAGAGAAAGAGAGAAAATTAATTTGCTGGATGTTTGTTTCGAAGGAATTGAGATCACCTGTCAGCCTGATAAAACAGCTTATGAATCAAAACTGGAAGTTTAAAGGGGAGAAATAAGTGTAATGTCATCCCATATTACAGGGATGGACTGAACCCAAGGAAACGAAGGGCTCAGAAACAAACACAGCATGAAGGAAGCATTGCAAAATTTGCGGCTGGGACTTTTCTCTTCGGATGATCAGACAAGAACAGGACAGGATGGTATGCACATACACTCCGAGCCTTAAATCCTCTCTTTTAATCTTTATCAGGCACAACTATTTCCAGGGAATGAAGGCACTTGGTACAAAGAGAAGGGTGACATGACAGGAATACCTGTAAGCTGAAGTTGTCATGTGGTTTTGATCATTTTGCTGCTGTAAAAAAAACCCTCTTGATGCATCTTGTCTTTCAAGAAATAACCATAGTTGTGTCTCTCATTCTGTCTAGTTACTTGTTAACACTCACTTCTCCAGACCTTCGTGTTTTCCAGCTGTTACAAATGGGATAAGCCGTGGTGCTAGGCAACCTTTCCATGTTTTGGGCTTTCCTGTGTTTGGACAAGAAAACATATCGAGCTGTGAATGGGAAATACAACACTGTGTTATATGGGAGACAGTAGGGTGGCATTGTGGGGATGCTGGAGAGGTATTCCTTTATTAAATCTCAGAAAGTGACATTGCAGGAATAAGCCATACTCTTCACTTGTATCTTCAAGATGATACAAAAATCTTCTGCATTTTTTTTTCATTTTTTAAAATTACCCAGTAGTTCTGGAGTCTTTAAGAAAATCAAGAGAAATCAGCAGGCTCACCAACCCAAGAAGCAGTTTTTTATAAACATGTCAGATGGTGACCAAACTGTGTTCAATTGCAAATGCACCCAAGGAAGCAAGAACACACCTACGAGAGAAACCACAGGCACCATCTGTCTTTATTTAGGAAGTGCAGTCTTCCCACTTCTTCCCCTTTCTTTCCACTCCCTTCCTCTCCAAATGACTTCCAGCTATCAGAGTGTCCTTGAATAAAGCTCTCTAGTTCTGTCAACAGGTTTCAGTGAAATAACAACAAAAAAGCCTTGTTTTTTTCTCATTTATCATTGTTTATGTGAAATTATTCAGCTACTGAAATGAAATGTCTACCTTTCACATGCTGCAAATTCCCTTTTTCTTGGTGAGGAGTGAGATGTGGGAGACAAGGATCACAGCCAATATTTCTTAGAATGCTTATTATTCATTAGACTGTTATTAGGGATCAAAACAAGCTGTTATTGTTAATGGCAAATAACTATTCACAGAGCACACTCACTCCAGCGGTGGACTTGGACAACCATGGATCAGACAGCTCCCAGAAGCAGAGGGCTGTACTGATGTCCTGGTGGTTCCTGTGTGCATATGACCTTGGACAAACGCAGCAAACTCTTGGTCCTGTGTTATCAGTTCTTGCAGGTTCGAGAGGATCATTAGTCCCCAGGGCTCGTCACTTCTCAGGAAGCTTTCACTCCTTATATTCTCAGCATGCATTATTATTTTTGGCATAATGTTGTCTTGCAACTTCTTTTCCCACCCAAATTTATGGGCGCCTATAGTACCCACTCACATGGAAAGGCCTTTGTGATGCTGAAGCTTTACGTTGTAAAGTTTACTGTATGTTTTATTAGCGTTAAGAAGCAATACGTTAATGACATGGAAGCAAAGAGAAATAGTGGCAGTCATCACATTCACCCATCACTTCTGCCAAATGTCGTGATGCAATGAGGAGCATAAGCTCACGAAACATTTCTTCAAGCTGTGCCATGTCAGTTAGTTTTCTGCAGGTTTGGACTGCAGGATCAAACCCCTTTCTGGAGAAATGACCACAGCAGACAGAGCCCTCAACATTGTTCCTTCTTCCTCAAAAGTGAATCAAAGCCAATACCTTTTTAAAGGTTAAAATATAAGAATTGATGTGGAAAGCCGGATATAAGCAATAACATCCACTCTACCCTGATGATACTCAAATACTGAAAGTTTGAAAAAGTTGTGACTAGACAGAAAAATGAAGTGTTTATCTTCCCTGAATTATGGACTGAGGATTGATTTTGCATCTTTCCCACTCCCATAGATTTCCACCTGTACTTTGAACTGGTCAGGCTGCACCTTAAATCCTGTATTCAGCTTTGAGCTCCTCCCTAAAAGAAAGACATTGAGGGCCTGGAGCATGTCCAGAGAAGGCCAGTGGAGCTGGGGAAGGGTCTGGAGCACACCAGGAGCAGCTGAGGGAGATGGGGGTGGTTCTCCTCCTGGAGAAAAGGAGGCTCAGGGGAGACCTTATTGCTTTTCATGACTACTTCTAAAGGAGGTTGTATCCAAGTGGATGTCAGTCTTTTCTCTCAGGAAACAAGTGTCAGGATGAGAGGGAGCCAGAGGAGGTTTAGACTGGGTTTTAGAAGACTTTCTTCATGGAAAGGGTGGGTAAGTGTAGGAACAGGCTGCCCAGGGAAGTGGTAGAGTCTCCATCCCCGGAAGTGTTCAAAAAACCTGTGGATGAGGCACTTGAGAGCGTGAGGTGAGCATGGGTTGATGGTTGGAATTGATGATCTGACCTGGTGATCTTAGGGTTCTTTTCCAACCTTAACCTTTCTATGATTTTATCATTCTAAATGGCTCCATTTCACATGTAAAGCTCCTTCCTGTGCGAAAAAGTTTTTCCAAACATCTCTATCTCGTCTGGACTTCCTCAGCAAGAATAGGAAAATCAGGGTGGTGCTAATGCTAAAAACCATAAAGGCTGAGAGGAGACCAACAGGGTGACTTTCCATGGCAGAAACTGCACAAGGTCAGAGAGAGTTTTTCGAAGGACGAAGTGACTCTCTGATCTGGACTAGTCAGGCAAGGGAGGAGCAGTCCTGGACGAACCCAACTGTTCCCCAAGCCATCCTTGACATTATTGTGGAAACTGAGGGCAAGGAATGTTTGGCTTGCTTGTTGTGGTGCTTAAGGGGAAGGGTGGTTGTGCTGGATAACCCTGGAAGGTACAAACACGGTGGTTTTCTCCAAGAAAGGTCCTTGAAAGATAAACTTTGTGCCAGAGCATGCTTTGGATTGCAGAGGGAGGGAAAGGTGTGCCTGTTTCTATGGGGTCTGCACATACCCTGGTAGAAGCCAGTAGCCCCATTTCTAGGAAGAAAAACAGGGAAAGCAAATGAAGATGCACTGCTGGAGCGTTACCAAAAAAAGGAGAAATGGAGGAGCACATTTGTCTACAAAACAGGGGATGAAGGACTGGGAAGGTGGTGGTATCTGCAATTAGAGAATAGTCCCCCATTTAAGCCAGGGAAAACACATCCCCATGGCACATATGTGAGTAGCTGCTATGTTTTGTGAACACTGAGAGACACGACTCATATCATATGTTTTCCCTGAGATTTGAGTGACTACTCAAACAACATATGTTTCACTGTCCTTGTTCTTCACCAGAACATCTTGACAGAATGATGGGCTCTAAATCATTCAGTTCTTTCCCCTCTTACTCTGTTACATGAGACATGTCCTTCTCTGTTCTTTTAGAGTGAAAGCCTAAGAAGCAAATATGGAACCCACTGCTGTCCTTTTAGGCTTTTTCCTGCAATGTGCTTGCACACCCATGAGATGATCTTGGATAGTCTGGCTCAGAAGAGAGGGTTGTGCCTGTGCATCTACATCATGATGCACATACATTATCTTCCTGCATTTTACAACATCCACAGCTTTCAAGTGACATTTGTCATCTCCTTGGTAAGATGGGAGAGAAAAATGCAGAATTAAAAAGGAGATGTTTTCTCTTTTTTAATGTTTTCATCTTTCCGAAGAGGAGTCTGAATGCACACAGAGGAGCTCTAGGGAAATACAAGGGAAACCAAAGGACTGCAAAAAGTTTCAGTGATGGCCATAGAGGAGATTCCTGCCTCATTTTTCTTCCTGCCTCCAAGCTACTAATAAGGCACATCTTCACCATACAAGACTCGTGGCCAGACTAGAAAGGAAAGACTCTCTTTTCCCAAAATTCCATACCAAACTAATTTCTCGGCAAAATTTATTACAGTTAGCAGAACACCAGAAAAGAAGCAGGTCACATAAAGCCCTGAACAAGAGAATCAGGTGTGTTTCTGTGTTGTTTTCCAGCTCCTTGCTTTCCAAGGCATTTGCACAAGATTTTAATGCACTCATTTCCCGAGACCCACCTCTTCACAAACATTTACATTCTTCTCCAACAAACTATACCATTGGGAGGCTTGCGGAAGTCTTGTTCACTTAAAAGTAAGTCCTGTGTTTAGTGATTTTCAGCTTGTGGAATTGACTGTGTTCATCTGCTAAACTGGTTCTTCCCATTGTTTTCCTAGTGAGTAAAGTCCTTTGGCTTCACTGGATTCAAAAATTCCAGAGTCATTGCCTGTCTTCTCAGTTTGAGACCTGTGCTCTTTGCAGATCTTGAGCAAGTGTCCCAGAGCTTTGTCTTCCAAATGTTCTAGAATTTGTCCTTGCTCAGGGGACCTGTCCTCTGTGACAGGAACCTGTCCTAGACTGTTCAGCCAGTTTCTCCTCCAAAAAGCCTTTTTCCCTTAATAGAATCTCAGTCCCTCCAAGTGTTACAAAACACAGACCCATGTCTCTGAAATGTGACGTGCTTTGTCCACACAATAACCACAATACGCAATTTTAATTTTTTGCTTTAACCTGGCCCTTAGAAGGTGAAACTGAACCACAGAACTTTAAAAGTTTTGCTTGGAAGGGACATCTGGAGATTGCCTGGTCCATCCCCCTGTCCCTGCAGAGCAGAATGATCACCATGGAGTCAGGGCAGCTGTGGCTTTGCCCATCTGAGTCCTGATAAAGAATGCATGGCCCTTCAGGGTGAACTGTCCCAGCACTGCCCTACGCTCGTGGAGAGAAGATTTTGGCTATGTCATCTTTGCCAAAATGCTCATCAAGTAGCCGTTGGCTGACAAATGTTCAAGGCGTGTTGGGACAATATTCTTGGGCACATGGTGTGACTCTTGGGGATGGTGCTGTGCAGGGCCAGGAGTTAGACCTGATGGTCCTTGTGGATCCCTTTCAAGTTGACATATTCTGTGGTTCTGTGATCTACTGGATGATCCCAGATCCTCCCTTCATCAGTTTAAACCAGCTTAGTTCCCTCAGCAGATGTAGGGCTTGGGCCATCCTTTTGTCCTCCACTGGGCCCCCAACTTTTTATCCTTTTGAACTGGGGTGCCCCAAGCTCAGCACAGTAAATTCAGGTGTGGTCTGACCACTGCTGAACAAAAGAAAATTCCTAAGTTCCTTTGAATCACTGGCCTTGCTCCCCCAATGCAGCAATTGTTTTATTTAGATTGAGGCCACACTGGTGTCCACCATAGCAAACCCAGTTCAGCTGCTGCTGAGCCATTTGCTCCTCAGTTGGTATCCATGCACAGAGTTATTCCATCCCAAACTGCAGAGCTTTGTGCTTCTTCTTCAATTCCATAAGGTTTCTGTTCACCATGACCATTTCCCAGCCCCTTTTTTAGGGGGTCTACAAGGAAGACAGAGAGGAACCCTTTTCCAGGAACTGTAGTGACAGGACAAGGGGGAATGGGTACAAAGGAGGTCAGATTTAGATTAGATATTAGGAAGAAATTCTTGACTGTGGGTGTGGTGAGACCCTGGAACATGCTGAGAAGCTGTGGCTGCTCCATCCCTGGCAGTGTCCAAAAACAGGTTGGATGGGGCTTGGAGCAACCTGGGATAGTGGAAGGTGTCCCTGCCCATGGCAGGGGTTGGAACAAGGTGATCTTTCAGCTTCCTTCCAACCCAAACCATTCTGTGATTCTGATTTCTCTCCTGCCCACACAGCCCTGCTATGGATGGGTTTGGCAGGAAAGGGGAAGAGGAAATGCTCCACATCTGCTTCATCCCTCAGAATACCACTCACCTCTGGCCCAGGCTGTGAAAGGTATTTCTGTGCCTGAGAGTTTGGCACTCTGTGCTGGTGTGTCCCCTCTGGTTTTTGGGAGCACAGGGCTCCTGGGCATCCCCTCAGGGACGTGTTAGCCCTGCACACTGTCCAGCCTGAAGGAGCAGAGGGATTACCCCACTGTGTCCTCTGTCTGCATGGGCAGAGATGTTTGTGCTATCAATAGCTCCTGGGAAATTCAGTTTTCACGAGCAAAATGTGGCTTCTCCATTGTGCTGTGGGTAATACACTCTATTGATCAGAATTCTTTACTAAAGCACTGGTAAAATGTCTAATGACATGTCTGAGAGAGGAGTGCCTGGTGCCTCTGGTCCCTCCTACATTGGACTGAAATGCCTTCTGCACTCAGAGGACCTAAAGCACTTTTGACAGCTGAAGACAATCGATACAGCTCTTCCAAAAATGTTTGGGGTGTGTGTCTTCTTGTGATTCTATGAAAAGATCACGAGCGGCTTTTTTAATGAAGCCTTTGTTTTGGATACAGTGTGTTGTATAATAAAGCTGAAAATAGTTGTGGGGTTTTTTTCTGGGTCAGCTGTCTGTCATTTCTGCTGGTTTCCATATTCCTGCTGATTCCTCTGAGAAAAGTGAAATTATAGAAAGCACACTATATGAATAAACAGATCAGTCAGGTTGCTTTCATTAAACTTTTAAGTGTGCACTTCCCACAGGCTCTTTAACTTTTTCTGTTGTTGTACTCTACACTTCCCTGCTCTTGGATTCTCCTTTCCTTCCTTTGACCAGCCTGGGTGAAGGATCTCCTCCACTCCCTTGTTTTCCTCTGCTATTGGAAATCTACTTTCTCACCCATGTTCCAGTCAAGGTGTTGCTCAAAACACCCATTTAGAAGTCTTCCTCTCAGTTTAAAATTCTCAGTTTTTGTCCAAATCCCTTCCCATCCTCATCTTCCTCCATATCCTCGTTTCCTGGTACACAGTTCTCATGTAAAAAATCCATTCTGACTTTGTTGTTCTCTGGGGTAAAAATCCTATATGTCTATAAAACTCTACTCTGAGGTATAAATCCTGCAACAGTGGCCTCTATAAAAAACCTTTATAAAGCTTTTATGAAAAAAGCAACACCAGAACAGAGAAATATGGGGTTTTTTGACTATGGCGCAGCCTTCTGAGTGTATAGAAATGAAAGAATAAATGCCAAAGATGATGAGTATGAAACTACAGTACTTAAGATATTGTTAAAAGAATAGGTGAGGCTGAAGTAATGTAGGTGTTTCTCTTCTTTGTATACAATTATTCTACACAAAGAATGCGAGATGCTGGGCGGCAATGTCATGGTTTGACACAGAAGAAAACAGGGATTTTATTTTTAACTGCGCTGCCTCTTGATCCATTTGTGATAATGTCAGGAGTTCCAAGAGGGCTGCAATTCCATGTGGTGACAAACAGCCTGGCAAAACCCTGCTGGTGCCTATTCTGCAGCAGGAACAGACGTAGGTGTCTATTTGGAAACACAGAATTTGTGTACAGCCTTTCAAGTTGCTTTCCCTGCACCCTGGGAAGTTGTCCCCATGCCCCGTTGGAAAAGTGGCCTCACGCTGCCATCGGAAGAAATGTGAGATGAGAAGGGAAAGTCACAGTTTGCCCTTTCAGAAATGCTGCTGCATCAGGCCTTGGTCCTGTAGATTCTGTTGGGGAGAATCTGCTGGCGAAAACAAAGGATTTCTTCATCAGAACGAGGTGATCTGGTCTGAAATAAAACTGATTTGTGTGATTAAGGAGGTACCACAGGGACCTTGCAGACAACATACTAGAGAAATTTATGCCTGGCATGAATTCTGAAAATCTCAGCTCCAGACTGTGAAAGAGAAGATGAAGGTACCTGTGAAGATTTCTCAAGCGAAACTTAGAATTGAGTCGTTATAGGACATTTACACATAGCACATAAAATAGTACATTGTGTTCTAAATGTGATTTGTAACACCACCCTCAGTTTGCTGACTCTCATTTGGACTCTCATTGTGGAGCATCTTTGCTATTTCAGTAGATTATCTTGGCTGAAATTTCAATCAGACCACTCTGAAAGTGCTTAGAAAAGATTAATGGAGATTAATTGATTAATTGACAATTAAATTGACAATTAATTGACAATTAAAAGATTAATTGTCACGTCTAAGAAGCTGACCTCAAATTTAAAAATATTTTCATATCTAGATGCAGATACCAACAGTTTTCCTGAGGTGCCAACCAAATCTTGAGGACAGTGGGGTTTGTGAAATAGTGCTCAAGAGCCCTAATTAACACAGTGATTGTATTTTGGTGATAATGAAAGTGATGTCTTCATTGCTTTATTGCCACACCATCCATAGTTTGCTCTTCCAAGTTAATGGCACATGGAATCCTTAAGAATCCAAAGGAACACATTTTCTGTCTTTTTTTCATTGTCAACAAGTTCTTTCCAACTAACTCTGGATTATATCTGTGTTGCTCCTTAATTTTTGACATAGTTCATATCTTGTTTTGAAATACTTTGATTTTCCATACTTAATTCCTGGAACTCCTCCCGCTACTTTTAGACTTAAGCATATTTTACTGCATACATTCAGTCAATGATACAATCACTACAGTTAATTGAAATGGTTGGTATTTTCAAGATTACTGTGAAATACGAAAGTTTGAAATAATAAAAACCCCAGAGCATTTTCTATTTTTCATTTTTTGGTGAACATTTCTGTCCATTACCCAGCACCTCTGGGGGATAATTTTGAATTCTTTACAGTTTTGTTGGGGAAAAAAAACCAAAACAATTTAGATGTAGATATTATTTTAAGTGACAGTGTTTTCTGTCTTTCTAACAACTCTCCTATTTGCAATTCAGAGATGGTATGGATCATCAGCTTTCACTTTTTGCACAGTAGACTGCAAAACAACCACTCTGTGTATTGAACACAAAAAATTCAAGCTGGTGATTGTTTTTATAGAGAACTTCATTTTGAGATGCTGTGCCTACCCACTGGAAACTTCTGGTTCCCCTAACAGTTCACAATTCCACTATTTTCCTATTATGTATCCAGTGGCTATGGATCCCATTTGCTTTTTACTTCTGCAAACACATAAAGACTCCATCCTCCTCTTCCCTATTCACATATCTCAGGCTTTATTTTAGTTCTTAACTTTCTCAGGAGATACAGCGAGGGTCTCAATTTTCTCATTAATACTTTTTTGATTTTTAAAATAGCTTTCATCCACTGAATGGAAAGATTTTAAGGCACGAGTCTATACTAAGAATATTTATTTCAGAGGGATATAGGAATTCATGGATGCAAACAATAAGTCAAATTCTTATAATCTCTATCCCACCTTATCAATCACTGCTGTGTTTTCATTTTGTAAAAGGTTAATTTATATGACTGTGTACATCTACATACATAAAACCATAACATAGATTGGCATGGAAGGGATCTTGAATGAAAAGAACAATGTGAGTTGATTTGTTCAATTTCTTATGATGACAAATCCCAGTCTTCATTTGAGTTTAGTCTGGCAGGTTTACATGGCCTCTATAAATGTCACCCAGATGAAAGACTCAAGGAGACATTTCCTTATTTTAAGCCACTTTTAATCACATTGGTTAATGCTCCAGAGTAACATTCTTACAGAGTGTACAGATATTTTTAAATATCAAAATGTCCTTGTTGTCTTATTCTTGTAACTTTAACTTGTATACTCACCAAATGCACCTCTATACTAATAAAATACAGTCCTAGTGAGCAAAATTAAACCAGCAGAAGCAATCTACCTGTCTGCTGAATTTTCTAATATTATGTTCCCATTTCTTAGCATTTACCTTTAAATGAAAGGGAGGTACACTGAACAAAGTAGTTCAAAGCTAACTCAAATATTGGAAGCCTGCTGTTTCTCTTCTTTCCCCCAAATTACAGAGAAAGTAGCTTTCTAAACAGCTCTACTTGCTGTAAAAATTGAAATCAGATATCCTTACAATGTGTTTCACTTGATAATGAGCATATCCCATCTGAAGGACAATGCATGTGGCATTCACATTTTCCCAGTTTATACTGCTTTCTGCTATTTTTTTCTAATGCCAGAATTATAGACAAAATGTAGGTAAACTGATTTAGATAAAAATCAGTTTAAAATCAGATAAAAATTTAGATAAAATGTAGGCATAACTGATTTAAAAGCCTTTGCGTTACAGGAACACATCTGGGGAGATTGGGTATAACTCTTCAATATGAAGCAGATTCTGCTGCTCTATAAATTGGCTGCTTTCAAGTGTAGACACCAGCAACCTGAAGGTGGTAAAACTCCTGAATGGCCCTGACTGGCCTTGTGTTGGATCCCCACTCCATGTCCATGGGTATGGAAACCAAAATTCAGCCCTGCAACGAGGGGATGTAAAAACATTTCAAAGTAAGGAGCAAGAGCCTTGTCGTTTGCTGATTGTGGCAAATGCCAATTTTATAACTACCATGAGTAGATGAAACAGTGCAAACTGCTCTAGTTAAAATATTCCCTGCTATTATTCTTGCAGCCCCCAGAGGTTTAGATCAGGACCCTTCCAGGGTACTGCTCACTGTGTGAACACAGAGTGGGAGAGCAGCTCTGATCCTGAGGCCTTACACGCTAAATAATGAAAGGCTGAGGAAAGGGAAAATCATCACCTTTGCAGGGAAGGAGCACCAAGATATAAAAGGTCAAACTGATGGCAATCAGAATTGTAGAAATTGAGCGGATCCAGCACTGGCATGAGGAAGCAGATGGAAAGAACTTTTCGTTCCTTTCTGGAAATCTATAATAGCGGAGTTAAATTTTTTTTTTTTTTTTTTTTGGTTTTGTTTTGTTTTGTTTTGTTTAGGGTTTTTTATGTGTGTGTGTTTTGCTAGTTTGGTCCGGTTTTAGGATTCCTATTTCTAGTTCTCTGAATCAGGGACATGGCTTGGGTGTGGAAATGGAAACAGGAGAGGAAATGGGAGAGACTAGAATATGGCGAAGATCCTGTGTGGTTGTACAGCTGAGGAACTTTGCTGCTGGGACTACAAGTGACTTTAGCTCCACAAGTACTTAAAGAAATCTGTTGAGTGAACACAGATTTGTTGCATTTATTTATTTATTTTTCCTACTTAAAGCAGATTTGGGTTAAGACAGTGTTTGTTCCTGATTTGGCAGAAAACCTGGGATGACTGTCAGCTTTTTCACGAACATGGTAAGACCTGTCTGTGACACAGTGTGACAAAACTGAAATGGCAGTAACCTGTGTCACTGGGAGGTTTGAGACCTCTGCTTTCTGCATGTTTTTGGTTGCAAGGCTGGGGTTAAGAATACTCTGCATCATTTCTTTTACAGACCCACAACCCACAGAAAAATATTTCTGAAGATAAAGCTCTGTTTCTCACCTCAGCACAACGAGTCAAGCTGAGCCCTACAGAAAGGATGAAGAAAAAAAAAGATTGTCCTTTTTTTTAGGAGTCCTGCATTTTCTAATGAGAAGAGAAAGCTCTGTTGGCTTGGTGGATTCACAGCTTGAGTTGCTGCCATCACGTTGGCCCGTTCTTTCCACGAGCACTGAATTCACTTAAAAAAGAGCCAAGGAGTTTTATGAGAAAATCCCATCTTTTCATAGGTGTGCCAATACACAGAAACAGTTATTTCACATCTGGGATCTCTCTGTATAGTAAGTATACATAATTTTACAACTCATCCACTTTAATAGGTGCCCGAGAATGCTGAAAATAGGAGCATAAATTTGTAAGAGATAAAACATTTTCATAGAAAAAGAAAATTCCAAAAGAATAAGCAAGGTCTGGGATGTTCTGGCACCCGTTTGAAAAAGATATTTAAAACCCCAATCCTGCCTTTTATTTTATGACTGTGTATAAGAAAGCTGAAAAATTCTCAACTTCCAGTAAAAGATAAAAGATTAATAATACACTTCCCCTCATTTTGTAGAAAACTGCTCTGTTAAATCTAAAATTTAAATCATAGTGTTCGATTATCAGCGCTCACCAAGAGGATTACAGAACAGTCATTAAATCTTATTACAAAGCGAAGTGCAGAAAGTAATTGCACATATTTGTAAGTAGCTTAGAATTTATTAAAAATGCATAAAGAAAAACTGGAAAGTTTTCTGCAGGCTCAAGGCTGCTAACCCCTCTGGGTAAACACACAGCAGCTCATCCCGCCAGGAACCTTCTCCGCGTCCTCGTGGTGTGGCGAGGGGAGGATTTCTCCCTGGTTTGAGGACAAGGACTCTGTGCTTGTGATCATTGGAGTTGCTGCGAGCTATGGGAGATAGGGAAGGCCTGCAGTCATGTTAAAGCTGGGAAGCTTTAGGAGAAGTTTAATTTAAGCTGTTCCTCGGGCTAAGCCTCCCCTTCCCCACCCCCATCCCGCACTGAAGGCTGCTCTGAGGCTGCGTTTTCAAAGCGATGTGTGGGGAATTAAGGGCTCCGGTTCCACGGATGTTAATGTGATTTTGTGAGCAAATATCCTCTGCTCCAGCACGGCGCTGAGCCTGTGCTCTGCTCTGAGGGCGTGAGGATTCCTGGCAAGCGAAGGAGCTCTGCCAAAGCAGGGGAACTTTAGAAGCACGTTTAACTCTGGCTAAGTCAGAGGCACGTGGGGATTTTGGCTTTGGTTTGGTGCTTTGGGATGGTGGGTGAGGCACCTGCCGTGCAGAGGCTGAGCAGGAGGTTGGGGTGGATGAGGTGAGAAGGGCAGCGAGAGGCTGGAGTCTGTACAGAGAGGGGAACGGAGCTGGGGAAGGGTCTGGAGAGTCAGTCCTACGAGAAATGGCTGAGGGAGCTGGGAAAGGGCTCAGCCTGGAGCAAAGGAGGCTCAGGGGAACCTTGTGGCTCTGCACAGCTCCTGCCAGGAGGGGACAGCCGGGGGGGTCGGGCTGTGCTGGCAGGGAACAGGGACAGGAGGAGAGGGAACGGCCTCAGGCTGGGCCAGGGGAGGCTCGGCTTGGACACCAGGAGCAATTTCTCCATGGCAAGGGCGCTCAGGCCTTGGCAGGGCTGCCCAGGGAGCTTTGCAGTGCCCATCCCTGCAGGTGTCCCAGCAAGGCCTGGCCGTGGCACTCAGTGCTCTGCGCTGGGGACAAGGTGGCCATCGGGCACAGCTTGGGCTCCATAGTCTTGGAAGTCTTTTCCAGCCTCAATGATTCTGTGGTTCTGATGTACTCACCCTTTCGATAAAACAGCTTAAACACCTTTCTACCCTCCCTTGTGCTCAGCTGTGTGATTCTGAGCCCCCATGTCAGCCTTGACAAATGTGGTTTGTAACACAACGCAAGAATAGTCCTGATCCTCTGCAGCCCGGGTCTCAGCATGCAATTTGTTATTTTTAACTTTCCATTTCAGCTACTCACACATCTTCTCTGGAAGTGTGCAGAATATTCCTGAAATGCTGCCTTGTGTCATCATTCGCCTTTCCTTTCGGATTCACTTTTTTCTCTCCACAAGAGTGGTAGGTGGTGTTCTGGAGGAGATGGAGGTTTTTCCTTGCTTTCCGCTTTTTTCTCTCTTTTTATAAACAGTGCTTACTCCGATGTAAATCATACAAACCACTTTTTCTTCAAACTTTTCAGGGAGAGAGCAGGGCCTGTGCACAGGAAGAGAAGGGATTTGCTTTTTCCATCATCACTCTCTTACCACTCAGAGGCTGGACAGTGACAGAACTGGGACTTTAACCTCTGGTGTCTTTAACCTGGTGTCTTTAACCTCTGGGAATGTGGCACAGAGTCATAGTCTTGAGCTTGGTATACAAATACAGCACAACCTGCAGTGCAGTTTCTCTAGGGAGACCTTTTTGATCCAATTCCCAGAGCCAAGGCAGTTTGGTTATTCCCTCAGTGCCCTGTTCTGGGGTTGTCATGGTGAGGGCATGGTGAGTTTCTAATTACCAGTCCCATGTTGGCAAATTTACACCATTTCATCTTATTTTCCTGTCTCAGCTCTGACACTTATGTGAGAACAGAACTGGGGAGATTACAAAAGATTTTGCTGTTCTGTATTCATTTAGAACATCTATAAGTGCTTTTGGAAAATCTTTATTTGTAACTGGGAGGAAAATGCACATTTTGTCAACTTATCTTCAACTCAATGCATGGGACTAGACCTGGGTAGCTGTTCTTCAAATTAATACAAACTTAGGAACTAAAGCAGCACATAATGAGCTGAGAATATATGTCTCAGAGTTTACTATTGATTTACTGTCCCAACATTTCTGAGAATTACCCCGTGCATAATCTATAGAACCAAATGATTTCTCTGCGAGGTCGTTGCTATTTCTTAAGGTTTTATCTAAAGCCTTGAGAACTGGTGTTTTTTTCCTAAAAGTCATATAAGACTCTAAGTTTTCTTTCTGTACCAAGTGGTTTCTTGCTATGATAAGTGTGGAGATGTGAACATCAGGGAGCAGTGAGGGTGTAGAGAGGAGCTTTAATCACATAATACCACAGAGCAGACACTCTTGTCTCCAATATCTCCCTTCTCTCCTTGCAAAGGTTTGAAATCCTTATATGTCTACTGAAAATAAAAATCTGCCCCTTTTTCTAGCTCATCAGTGTTGAAAACAATGTGTTATGTTTAAATCAGCAGCAGACCACAGTGCCACTGGAATAAGTGGGTGATTTCAGTTACATTCAGTATGAATGGATTTTCCTCTTCCTGGAAAACAGCAACGAGAGTAGTTTAGTCCATCATGCCATTGCCAGGGTTGTATCCTGTGGTGATGCCATTAGATAAATTGTTATTACACAAGAGATAGATTTGATCCCTTTTCTTCATTTATTTTTCCAATTGAGAGTCTGTTGACTGTCAACAGCTTCTTGAGCCAAAATTTTGAAGAAGCTCTTGCTAGCCTTAATAGTGAAATAATAACCCTGTTCTTGATTTTGAGCACTAAGATGTTAGCAATTTTCAACTCATGGGCCAGGAATTGTGAATTAGGAGTGGTCAATATGACTGTAACTGCACAAATAATTGTACAAGAGAGAGATGAAGTTTTCCCCAGGAACTCAATTTCTGTTGACTGATAGAATAAAATTCAGTGCAAATATGCAACATGAACAGGATGCAGGGAGGTTTTGTGAGTTTTTTCACCCATGTCAGACAAAGATACACCTTGAAAAACTCCCTTCAGAGCTTGGGACTCTGGCCAGTGACCAGAACAGCCCTTTCTTTCCACATCTGGCAGCTTCTGGGCCAGCCTGTGCCATCCCATCAGAAACCCTAACCTTCTGCAAGGGCATTAACCCTTCTGTTGGTTCCTTCTTTTCAAAAAGTGAAGGTCTTATCTTCTAGAGGTGGGAGAGCTGCACCTCCCTGAGTGAGTTTTTAGGTCTTGACTTGCAACTCCGACTCTGAGATGTTCTATCAACTTCAAGAAGCAGAGGAGTCCTGATATAATGTCAGATAAAACAGTAAAACAAACCTCTGAATTCCCTGACACCTGAAAAAGTCCCAAAGCAATGCCCACATGATTGCCAAATTCATCCAGTTTTTGGGCCTGCTGCCTACAGAATAAAAAAAAGATCTATCTTCATAGTAATTTTTTGATTCACCAGGACCTCGAGGGTTGCCAGCTCCAACAAATACAACACTTTCTGCTCACACAAATTCACTAAGAGAAAGGCAAACCACAAAGGACAGGCAATTAGCAACGTAGAAACCATTAGGTTGCTATGATTGCAACATGACAAATTCCTGAATTAATTCCCAAAGGGAGCCTCTAGGGCTCTCTCAGACCCAGTAAGCTGTGGGTTTCTTCAGTCTATAAGATCATCAGTCAGAGGGTCTCCTATATCTTTCTGCTTATTGCTTGTTACAGGTTCCCCTACTCAATCCTAAAATGTACCTGGGGAAATTTTGCTTGGAGTTTCTCCAAGTTCTTGCCATGCTGGTTTTTGTGACTCAGGAATGGGAATTTTTGTAGCAGCATGGTTTATTTCTATGTACAGATCTTAGAAAACATTGTTGTATTTCAAACTCTCGATCCATTTGCTCCTATTCAGAAAACTCCAGCTTGACTTGTGACTTCATATTTTGAAGCAGATCTGAGATTTCAGTGGCCCTTTAGCACTTTCAGATTGTCACTCAACATCATTTCAGCTGTACTTACCTTCCTTTCCAGACAAATCTCAAAGCAATGAGAGAACTTCCATGAAACCCCAGAACTGAGTTTGCCTTGACCTGTGATGAGATGTGAGAAGCCAGAGACCAGATGTTACTGTTAAAAGGGATATTTTCAAAATGCCTTTGGTCCTGATTTGGGAAGCCTTTTCTATCCAGAAACCTCACTTCAGCACGTTCTAAGCACGTGGTGAAGCCATGGAAGTCAGAATGTTTCTCTTCACATGCTTCAGTGTGATTCTGAATCTTGTCCTTTGCTGGTGAGAAAGATTCCTTGTTATTGTTTTCCTTGCTCTGCATTTTTCTGTGCTCACTTGTGCCGTCATTTGTTTATCAACAGCCAAGTAAACTTAAGGCAAACTGCAGCTTGTTTAATCACTGCCTTGAGAAAACTGTAAGCTGATCCTGGTATAAATGAGCAGGCACTAGAATTTGCTATAACAGTTTTCAGTCCCTTTGGTAATGCAGAAATTTTCTTTGATTTTTGCCAAGTGGTTTTTGCTTGTTTTGTGGCTTTTTTTTTTTTTTAATAAGTGTTTTTAGGTAATCACTATTTAGCTGGCTTATGTTCTTGGATTTTCCTTTTTTTCTCCTTCCCAGGAGATAAAACAGTAAAATCCTCCCCTATTGAAGTCAGTGGCAAAACTCCCACTGAAGTCAGGGCTTTATTCAGCCAAAGAGTTTCTTGCAAATAAGGTATTTAGATACTGCACTCTGGGGTGATATTCATAAATTTAATGCTGTTTCCTCAAAATAAAAATTCATATGTGTTAGTGAGCCGCTGTGTGTCTCCCACAGAAATGCTTCTCCTTAAAAACCTGTTCACTCTCCTGGAGCTTAATGCTCTCACCAAAATCCATAAGACAGCAGTGAACTCATCTGCCCTGACTGCTTTACACAGTGCCAATAACATCATCAGTGGTTTGAAATGGAAAATAAACAAAAAAACAACAAATAAGAAGGCTGCCTTCCAGCCTGGACAGGCGGGGCACACTCAGATATGTTACATTGGGGTAAATCTCAGCCAGTCAGTGGTGCCAGATGTGAACTTCTGAATCTGTGAGAGCCTTTCAGGAACCAGAATCACACGATTATTGAGGTTGGAAAAGACCTTTGGGGTCACCAAGTCCCAGCTGTGCCCAATGCCCACCTTGTCCCCAGCCCAGAGCACTGAGTGCCATGGCCAGACCTTCCTTGGATGGGCACTCCAAAGCTCCCTGGGCAGCCCCTGCCAGTGCTTAACCCTTTCAGTGAAGAAATTCCTCTTGATGCCCAACCTGAACCTCCCCTGGCACAGCTTGAGGCCATTCCCTCTCATTCTGTCCCTTGTTCCCTGGAAGAAGAGCCAAACCCTAATCTGGCTCCAAACTCCTTTCAGTCAGAGAGTGAGAAGGTCTCCCTTGAGTTTCATTTTCTCCAGGCTGAGCCCCCCCAGCTCCTTATTTCACTTACAGGTAGCCTTAATTAGGTAGTGACCCTGGAATTACTTCTGCACGAGCCACACTTTGCACTTGGCTCAGGGCATTTTCCAGTGCTGGTCTCACAGTGTCTGCTCAGAGCTTTGAGTTTCTCTCTGGCCCCAGAGTGAAGATCCCCAGCTCACCATAGGCCACTGACAGGACGTGATTTGCCCCCAGGCAATGGAAAGTTCAGGTCCCAGGGTGCAACAGGGACCATTTTTTTTTCTGGCAAGGCTCCTTTTGGGGCCTGTTCTCACAGATTGGCTCAGGGCCCATTTACCTGTGCTGAAATAAGTAATTTAAGAAGGAAGCAGAGTTAGTCTGTGCTTAAGAGAACCTCCACTGCCATGGTGATTGCTATTTTTGTGTTATCTGGGTGACATTAAACAGCCAGGATTCCATGGACTGTGGTGCTGCTGACTGAAAGGAGCTCCTTTAAATGTGAAGAGATGAGGCAGATTTCAGCTCTGTCTGTCTGTCTTCCACGCAGAGTGGTTGCTCCACACGGGGAGATGCACAGTGAGAGAGCTGTGATATGACCTAACCTTTAAAAAATGACTGCTGAGTTTGAATATCTCTGTGCCTCCAGGCCCCCGTGGGCAGCGCTCAATACATCCTGAAAATTATTCCTCTTAAAGGTGTCTCTGGATAGGCATCCAGAAGGAAAAGGCACACAAAATCACAGGTCAGGTAGCTGAGATCAGGAGCTGCAATTAGAGATGTGCATTCTCACACATGGCAACGTACACAGATATAGATTTGACTGCAGGTCTAACTGCAAAGCAAACAGGTAAATTGTACCTTTTGTTAAACTGTATGCCAAACCTAAATAAAATGTGCCTAATTATGCTACATGAGCTCTAAAAATAAAATATTAAGGTAGGCTACTACTGTAGTCTTTATACAAGTACTTCAAATGGAATACATAATACAAAATATTGATTCAAGAGGGGTTGGCGTATTGAAAATCAAATGAGTTTTTGCCATTGCTGAGAGCACAGAGGCCCAGTGTAATCAGCCTGTTCAACTAGTCATTACAGCAGTGCTGTTTGTGGCAATCTACTTAACAGTCTGTCAGCAATTCCGTAAAAAACCTTATTTTCCAGGGATTTTTATTTCAGCCATAAAAGGCTGCTCCAATGTGAAATTAAAAATACATATAGAGATGTGAAAGAACAGAGCTCTACCATCCCTCCACCCGAGTTGCTTTTGAAAGGTTTGATTCTGGGTCACCAAGGACAGCAAGAATTTTGCCTTTTATGTCAGTAGGAGTAGAATTGGGATGAAAGGGTCTTCTGGTGATTAATTGCAGTCAACAGGAGCTTTGCTTTTGACCTTAGCTGAGCTTAGTTTTGCCAATACATTTTAATCACCACTGTGTGGGGAACTCTGAGGCACCTCTTGGAGGTGGTTTTTTTTGCCTAAAATCATCGTTTCCTCTCTGGCACAGCCCTTGGAAAAAGCTCTTCTGATGTGACACTTTAGTCAATGAGGGCCAATTCTGCAGCCCAGGTTTCAAGTCCAGTATGAACTGTTTCCTCCTGTGCCAAAATGGAGCTTTTCCACCATAGTGTTTATGCTGAAAGCTGGCACTAGAGGCAGCAGGCTTCAGGGCAGGGGAGTATGAGTTTGAACAATCCTGATACCCTGCAAGATGGGAATTGACACTCACCTGGAGCTGATCCGGAGCAGCCTGATCTGATGGTGATGTTGGACCTGACTGGTGGGGTGGAGGTTGGAGCAGGAACCTCCTGAGGTCCCTTCCCACTTCCATTATTCTGTGTCTCTGGGAAGTTGTGCCAGACTGTGACCTCTGCTGACAGAGAGCTGGTCAGATCCCAGTTTAGGGTCAGCTGTAAGGATAAAATTCCTTCTTTAGGACATTGAGAGTCACAGTTTGCTTTGGACTCCTGGCACAGGTTGCCCAGAGAAGCTGTGGCTGCTCCATCCCTGGAAGTGTCCAAGGTCAGACTGGATGGTGGTCTCAGCATCCTGGGACAGTGGAAAGTAGAATTTGGAACTGGATGATCCTTAAGGCTCCTTCCAAACCAGGCCATTATATGATTTTAGGATTATAGATGTGATTAAGCTTGCTGGAGAAATGTCTTGGATTTCTCTTCCATATCCAAACCGAGTGATTTATCTGACAAGCTCTGGATTCAAATGATTCATTTTTTCTCTCTTTGGGGACCACTTAAAACTTTATTTATACAAAAATTAACTTGAATTGAAGTGTAGAAGTGCTTCTGAAAATGTTGCCCTGTAGAGTTACATTTGCAGTAGCACTGGAATTTGGTTTCATTTTCTCTGTGCCACTAAGCTGCTAAAGCTGCATTGATCTAGTGGAGGTTATTGAAAGGTATTTTTTTAGATTTCTTAGACAGTGACTAAGAAATAGTATAGTAGCTACAAGAAAATTATCAAAATCAAGGGACAGGTGAACAAAGTACCCCACAATGCCATAAACCACTCAAGATCTTAATGAGATGCTAATTTACTATTTGCAGTCACATAATATAAATCACACCAGTCTCTTTGTTCAAAAGAAAGTAAAACTATGAACGTGATGAAAGAAATATCAGTTGCCAAGTAAAAGTAATGAGTTTCTTTGGCAGTTGGCAAGCTCTCTGAGGCAGAGAGGGGAGAATATGACCCTGGGGAAAATTTGAAGTATGATGACTTGGTGAACACTCTGACTTTACTTCCATTCCTAAAATGGGACAGCAAGCTCATATTCAAGCTGTGACAGATAATATATATCAGAATGAGAAGGGAAAAATGAACAGAAATAAAGCTGTGTCACTTTGCAATAAGAAACGTATTAATAAGTTTACCTGTGGTATAAAAATAAAAAAACCTGTATTCACTTTTATGGCACCACGCTCTAGATAGTTTGTTCTTATATTTAATTCTTTACTTGTTTCAGGAAGTTTCCTGCATGTAGAGAATCCTTTCTCAAATTCCACACAGCCCTTTCCTGCTTATCTCCTTACATTCAAGCACATGTGATCCTGCAGTTACTGAGAGTTTTCAGCCATCTTACCCACCTTTAAAACATTTAATTTCTGCCATCTTTGCTGCCATCCTTTCAGTGACTGCTGTTTGCCTTTGTTGGATGTGATATTATCCTTTGGTCAGCAGCTGAGGTAATTTCTAAGCTTGGCAAAAATGGTTGCTTGCAATGCAAAAGAAAAAAAAAAAAGAAAAGATTGTTCTATGGTGTGGATTTTTAAAATAAATAAACAAAGAAACAGCAGCTTCTGTGCTCAGCCACTTTGCAGCCTTACACCTTCCTCCTGAGTCAGCTACTGTGCTTGTTTGCTCCATCATTATCCTGGCGGAAAAATGTCAGAGTGATGGAGCACCTGTGAGCAGCTTCCCAGAGAAAAAAATGAAGGGATTTGCTGAGCAAGCACGAGATGTGTTCCACAGAGAATCCTAATATCTGACGGCAAATCCAGGGCAGGAGCAGGTCCCCTTGCAAGGAGGCACCACTGGTGGAAGCACAACTGTCACAGGAGCAGAAATGCCTCTTACAGGTTTTATTTTTCTGTGGCAGGGCCCACATACATAT
>VZRL01000894.1:345377-396753 GCA_013397895.1 Origma solitaria | reverse complement strand
AGTGTCCTTGGAATGGGGTGAAATTCTTTGTGACTTGACTGATTTTAGTGGGTTTTTCTGGCTGTATTGCTGGACAATGCTTAGCATCTGAAAAACAAAATAATTTAATAAATGATTATTTTAATTATGAAATATTTATTTAATTATTAAATATTTATTTATTTAAATTATATAAAATATTTCCCTTCCTCAACCCCTTTTCTGCCCTTCCCACAGAGAAGTGGGGCAGCTGCAGATAAGCAAAAAATTGAGAACAAAATAGAAATATTCCTCTTTTCTGCTCCCATTCCTGGTATCTCAGTAGCAGGGCTAGTAATTTTATAAGGGAACCCCACTGAGCACCTCCATCCCCAGAGTGGGGTTTGTTCAGTGGCAATGCAAGAATTTATTCTCCTTGACACCAGAAAACTGCAAAGAGATGGAGCAGGCCCAGCTCCATCCAGGTAGTTGCCTAAATAAAACATAGAACACGCCAGTTTGCATTAATGAATTGGAATTTTCATTTTTCTCTTGAGGTTAACACTTACCCCAACTCAATCCCACAGCTCATCACAGGGCTTAGAGCTGGTCAACCTTCCTCTGCCTGCCCATCACATTTCAGGTTACTGGGTTTCAATATAAGAATAAGAATTTCCAAAATAAATGGTTATGAGATTATTTTTCTAGATGTTCAGTTGTATTTTGCAGAGAAGAGTCCAAACTTCTTTAGCTGAAACCTCTCCGTGGAGGCTGTGAAAGTTGTAGGCTGGTCATTGCAGTTTGGTAACAACAAAAACTGCTGAAATGGGGTGGGTTTGAATGGAAAATTCTGGAAAATCTTCTTTAGCTATAATGCTGCATTTCCCATCCTGCATCCAGGACAACATCCATCCAGCCAAGCAGAACTGGAGGAAGAGGGGAGGTTTTAACCATCTCTGTAGGGCCTGAGGTGGCTCTGTATTTTCAGACCCACACCATCACAGCCATGGAGAAATATTCATCACCTGTGTGTGCCAAAAAGAGAAAATCCCCAGACTGGGAGCTCCAGAGCTTTCTAATCCAGCTGGAAAACAGCAGGACCTGGCCTGTAATTCCTACTGCACATAGCAGGAGTATATCTGCATCCTCAGGAAGGAGAGTTAACATTTGTGCCACGCACTGATTTAAAAAGTAAAACAAAACAGCTTCCTGTTCCCACCCTGTTTTGAAATGAAGAAGAGAAGATGTTCTCCTGTGTTTTCTCACTCATTAACTTCTCTATGAAAACTGGCCCTTTATTCACTGACAATTATTGTGTTCCACTGATGGCAAAACTGCCAAAATTCTTTGTGGATGTGAAGAAATTAATTGTTTTTTTTAGCTCAGGTCTGAGAGAATCAAAAAGGGAAACTTGAAACCTTTGTTCTGTGCAGTTTTATTCCGCCCAGCTCTGAAGAACACAGAACGATGCCGTTCACTGGAGAGAGATGTACTGTATTATTTCAGGGGTTTATTGTTACCAATATAATTTGGGAATGTGCTTTGCTCTCCGTGGAAAAAGAACTGTTTCACGATGTACTGTACTTTCTCTTCTGATGTTCTGGGTCCTGCTGGATGCAAGCGGTTTGGAGAGGACATTCATTCTCCTACAAAGTGGATAAAAATTATTCAGTGGATGTCTCCTGGTCACACACTGATCCTGTTTCTCCCACGGAGGAGCCCACAAATAGCTCTAGCAATGTCTGCTGTCTCCTGTTTCTCCCTGTTTTCCATTGGACCAGAATCATTTTCCATAGGACCCCAGGCACTCAAGCTTGGGGTGGAATGGTTACACAAAGGAGGGTGCTTGAGCTGTCTTTTTCTATCCCAAATCCTCCACAGGCAAAAACTGGCATAACAACCCTTTCTTCCATAGGAATTCTGTGCTTGGAAGCGCCAGGAGAATGTGTCAGCAACATGGGATGGTGTGAGGGGATATGGGGCGTGCTGAACAAAATATGAACCCCACAGAGGTCGGCCTGGCCACTGGGCACTCCTGAGTCAGGGGTGAGACCAAAGATCTGAGCACTGATCCCACCTGAATCAGGAACTGCAGCAAGGGAATTCTCTCAACAACTCCGCTTTCAGAGCTGTCCTTCCAGGAGGAATGAGATGCTCCATGAAATGATGTGGGTGGATGGAGGTGCTCTGGGATATTTTCGCGCTTCTGCAGATAGAGGGGAGTTTTTGGCTCCTTTTTAGTCACATTTCAAACAATAACAATATTTGTGGCTGTACTAGTTTTAAGAGGCCTTAAATATCATCTCTAAGCAGAGAAAAACCATGATCAATAAGAATGAAAAGAAGATAAAAGAAGACTGTTCTTTCATCTCTTTTTCAAGAGGAATGAAAAGGAAACTTTGAAGGAAATCTTAATTTTAACCAAAAAAGGAAGCCTAAGTAAAGGCACTCTGCCATCCCATGGCTGCACAGCAGCGCTTCCCCTATTTCCTACCCATCCACAGCCCTTTACTCCCTCTCACCTCACACCCCAGGCCTCGATGCTCAGCTGATTTTCGTGCCTTGCAGACACATCACAGGGCTCTTGCCCACTGTAATGACCATGGTGCCTGAACGAGGAAAACCTCTCCCCAGTGGCAATGAGATGGTGATAACCAGAACGTCAATATCCAGTGAGGTCAGAAGTCCTGCTCAAGACTTCTCTTTCTGATGGATTAAAATATGACAGACTCCAGGAGTGAGTGTGTGTGTTTGGGGTCAAACGGCTTTCTTTTTGCCCAGGTTTGGGTGGTCTTTACTAAATCTGAGAGCAGCGCTCTGTCCCTGCCATCTCTCCCTTGGGAAGGCAACCAATGTGATGTGCTTTGTTTAGGATGGAGTTATTTTCTGGGGGAACTTATCTCCAAAAATTGCTTCTAATTAATTATAGTTTTAGTTAAAGTGAACAATTGCCCACAGTCCAAATACATATTTTTGTTCAAGAAATGACTGGATGTGGCATTCATTGCTCTGCTCTGGTTGACAAAGTGGTGATCACTCAAAAGGTGAACTCAAAGATCTCAGAGGTCTTTTCCAACCTAAATGATCCTGTGATTTTTTAATCATTGAAGTGAACTTTTAGTGCAAATTTTGTATGCCAAAGACCTACAACTTACTTACTGTATTCCTCTATATTCCTTTATCAAGGTCTAGTATGACAATTAATTTACATTTAAAAACTGGGGTTTTTTTCATTTAGAATAAACATGGCAGTGAAAAATGTCATACTGCTCTACAACAGGAAAAGTTATGTTCTCTTAGAACCTGAATTTTAATAATTTTGGAGTGAAAGTAAAAATTAGATTAAAGAGAGATTTTAGTGCAAATAGGTGCACAAACCAGGTAGGAAAAGTAATTTGGCAGATCCGTTAGTTTCAGCTGGAAATTTTGTCACATAGTAAAAGCTTCATCCTTTCCCTGACACAAAGAGCTTTGTCAGGAAAGCTTGCAGAAGCAAAATGTTACGCCTTATTCATCCCACAAATGGATCTCAATCTCTTGTAACCTTAACAGCAAAGGTTACATAAGGATTGTTCAAAATTCAGTTTTCATAAGGAAAAACCCTGGAGAACAAATGATATTAGTCCCAAGGAAATTACTTTTACTGCATGTATGTGACTGTAACAGACTGAGAGCAAAAATCGATGGCTTATCCGCACACCAAGTACCCTTGAGATTATGAAAAAGCAGGGCCTGAATAACTTATTTTACTTTCTGAAAGAGCACTGGGACAAACATAAAACAAAACCAGCAAAAAAAATCAACCATTCTTTGTGCGAGGTTCAGTGCTTTCAGCCCTTGGCTTTATTTTCCCAATGTCTGTGGCAATGCTGCAGAGCACCTGGGCCTGAGGGAACAACAACCTCTTCCTCAGGTGCAGAACAAGAACAGGAGAAATGCAGGTTTTCACTCCAGCGCAGATTTCCTGAGTTATCCCCGGTAATTCATTTAATCTCACTGTGTATCAATTCCCTACTATGAAAGGGGGGATGTTATTTAACATTCTTTTCATGATGTTTTGAAAAGGTATTGTAAAAATTTTAGAAGGTCAGCCATGACAGGAAAATGTGATTGTATATATATATATATACTTTCTCCTCTTTTTCAGTTTTCTTTTAGATGCCTTTATTTGTGATTTTAGTACAAAAGTAATGATATAGAGGCCTGTACTAACCTGTGGTGTCTTGAGAACTAATTGCATTGAGGTTTTTTTCCCAAGTAAGGAAATTGGGTTTCTCTTCTACAGTGGAAACTGCCCTAGAAAATGCACAGGCTGAGTGGCTTTTTGTAGTTTTATATAGTCATTTGACAGGGGAACATTGGCCTGCCAATTGTAATTTAGATCAGTTTCTATCATAAATTCTTTTTTTTTTTTTTTACTAGCTGATCTGGGCAACACATTAATGTTATTTTTGTGTTGCTTCACAGATGACTCAGCTTTGCTGAAGTAATTTGCAGTGCCCTGTGCCTGGTTTCCTATAAATCAAGTGAGTGATTTTAAGGGTTACTAATGCCCCCAATCTGATTCTTCTGCCCAGATTGATCCACAAATAAAATCCTGGCGTTTGCTGTTGTGGCATGGAGTTAAGCCAGGGTTACTCAACCTGCAACTGGTTTTACTATAAGCATGTGAGATATAGAGTGTACGAGTTAGCAACTCCTCATGTTTGGCTCATATAGGTGCAATGGATATAGATATAGAGATACGAATAGATATATAGCTGTAGGTATAGATATATTTATTATTTAGCAATGTTTTTTCCATTGGAAGTTACTTTGGTGCTGGGGGCTGCAAAACAGCTTCTGAGACCTATCAGAGTCAATTTAACCATTCATGTTGGGCACCCTGTCCACGCCGGACGATTGGAAGGCTTTATTTGACCCCCCAAACTCATTTCCAGCCTGTGACTGCTCAGGAGCAGAGGACATTTGGCCACATGGGCCAGTGCCATCCTGGCTTAGCAGGGTGAGTGTCAGCCTCAGTCGCTGGAGGTGACGAGTGTGTGTCAGCCTCTCAAGGCTCACTCCAGGCTGGGCTGTGTTCTCCTCTCTGTTCCAGCCATTCCCTTTCCATTGCAGGATTCCTCTTTTGTCTTTCCCAGGCAGTGTTGCCATAGCAACGGTGTCTCTTGACCACCCTGCCTTCCTCCCATCAGGACCACTCCCGCCAGCCTCCCCCCAGAGAGGTCTCACCCATCCCAGGAGCTCTCCCTCGGCGCTGGTTTCACGGAACGCGCACGGAAAATTGACATCCTCCGCTGCTGAGGTGTGTCTGGACATGGCAAGCGGAGCCGCCGGGCTGGAATCCAGTCTTGTGTTGCTAACTGGCACAATTTTCCATGCAAAGTGTCGGCAGGGAGCGGATCTCGAGCAGTTCAGCCAAAACTCGAGGGATCTGTCAGTGTTTGTAGGTGGGGATGCAGCATGGTAGACACAATACTCTGGTAAATTCAGTGTTTGGATCTGCCTTTTTACAAGCCAAGAGCTTTTCTTAAGTAACTAACTTAGGATTTTGGTTTGTGGAATCCTCTTCTCCTGAAAAAACCCCACTTTTTCAAAATTCTTTTGGTAGATCAAATAGAAAACAGCCCCTTCACCCCTCCTGAAAGTCTCATCTTTGTATTTAGACTTGACCTGAGCCTGATGCTGTCCAGCATCACTTTACCAAGGATAAAACCACAACTTCAAACCCACTTCCTATTTCCAGGACAGAGATTTCCTGGGAAAAATTGTACAAATAGAATCACAGAATGGCTTGGGCTGAAAAGGACCTTAAAGATCACCTTGTTCCAACATCCTGGCATGGGTGGGGACCTCTCTCAACAGATCAGTTAACTCAGTGCTCCATCCAACCTGGCCTTGGACCCTTCCAGGGATGAGGCATCCACAATTTCTCTGGACAAGCTCTGCCAGGGCCTCACCACCCTCACAGTAAAGAATTTCTTCTGGAACAGCAATGTTACTGGTTCCTCCTCAAGCACCTTCCTAAAACCTTTTTGATTTATTCATTCGGCAGTTGTAAATATTTCTTCTCAACAAGACCGCAGTGTGTAGAAGAACATTTTATAGGGTTTGATGAGTGTATTGAAATAATTAATTAAAAAAAGGTTTCCACAAATATCTAAATGTGTAATTGAATGTATTTTTAATGAATTATGTATCAGTCTGTCACAACAGGCTATTTATACAAGAGATTTCCATTTGACACGAATTAATGCAGCTGTTTATTAAAATAAGGATTAATCTCATGTGTGTTGCATGTGCATGCCATTTTATACTTTTTCACAAATAAATGCAAGTTTAAACTTAAATTATAAACTTCCATATGTGGTGTGGGAAATGAACAGATAAATGGGTCTGAGATGGGTGGAAAAGAACATCTTGAGTGAAAATATCTGGGAAGAAGCAATAAGCAATATAATCTATTCTAGAATACATATTCTGGAATATCCTGTTATTGAACAATAATTTACCTGAATCTAAGCTGAAACTTCTATGAGGAACAGAACTGAGACTGTAAAAGAAAATCACACAGTAGCATGGTGGCAATGCAAATTTCCTGTGTTTGTGATGTAATCACTGGATATTTGGGCCACGATTTCTGCCTGACATTGCCAAAAATACTGTGCCAGGATACTTCTGTATCTATTGTCCAGTGATCCAGTAGTTAATAAGTGGAAGGGTAGTAATAAATTTGGTGAAACTGGTAGCCTGTCACTCTAAAGGGTGGAGTAGGTAGGATTGCACCCAATATATCTAATCATTTTAAGTGTAGAAACATGGTAGACTCTAAATTAGCTGGTACTAAAGAGTCCTTAGGGAGGTCATCGTGAATAATCCTCTGAAAGCGTCATCTCATTGTCTGTATGGTTACAAAATTTTGGATCTTGAAAAAACAAATAAATAAAAACTGGAAAGGAAAACCTTGTGTCTGTGCTGAACTCCTTGGTGTATTTTTATCATGGACTTTTTACAATTCTGGACACGTTTTCTCAGAAAGAACCTCAGTGAATAAAGAAGGTATGGACAAGGGAAGATGGCCAAGGACATAGAATAACTTGTCTACTGAGTGAGAGCAAAGTATTTTATCTTGGAAATGAAATCAGCACTAACAAGGGTAATACGCATGCTGTGAACAGTGTGAATAGGGAATAAATTTTGGGATTTCTTATCATACCAAAATTAGGTGATACACAGCAAGATGATTAGGTAATATATTAGGACATACACACACACACACACACACACACACACACACACACACAAAAAGTAGTTTTTTGTTGGCCATTTTATTGGTGTTGTAGAGTTCATTGCAGAGGATGCTGTGGAGGTTAAGATATAACCAGTCATGAAAAAAATGAGTGGATCAAAACTTCTTGGACATACCTTTGCCAAGAAAAGAAGTTGAGGTGCAGCTGAGGCTGAGGACAGTGGGGTTTGTTGGGACAGTGCATGTGGGGACACTGCTCCATGTCCTTTCCAGGGCATCCACCACTTGGAGAGGGACACCTTTCAGCCCATGTAGCCTTTTGATCTGGGCAAATACAGCCGGTCTAATGAACCCTCTGATGTGATGAGATGGAGACAAAATGTTGCTCTGCACAGGTGAATGTGTTTTTTTCAGTTTCTATATTGAGGGATTGATGTAGACATAGCCAGTGTTCAAAATACACATCTAATTGCTCTTTGGGGGTAATTTTCTCACTAGAAAAAATGTGTTTAATTTAATTTAATATTTTATTTAGTAAGGAACTTACCAAACCAAATTATTTCAACCATTTAAAGAAATGTAAACAAGTATTTAAAAAATAAATTATTTCAATAATTTTATTTAAGTGAGAGCATGTAAGGTTTCTAGTTATCATATCTTAGAAATACCCCTGACCTATCAAGTAACAGTAATAAAATGAAATAGAATGGGTCAAATTCCTGTAGAACTATATAGAGGTTGAATTTGATTTTAAATAATGCTTTACATCCTTTCTGTCAAAGCACTCAAAGTACTTTGGACTTACATGGCTTAAATCTCAGCTGGGTTTTGGAAGCTTTTTTATGTATCACCATAAAATGGTGTTTTTTCAAGTTCGTTTTTATAGACTTTTTTTCTCCCTGTTGCTTTGGGCATGAATTACTTTTCCATTCCTGGTAACTAAAGTCCTGGGTGGCATTCACTGTCTTGAAGCAGCAACAGGAAATGGAAAAATTACAGTTTATTTTGCTGCAGTTGGGTACCTATAAAAACGTTTTGTAGACGCTGCAGTTCTATTGAGACTTTCAGTGAACTGTTGCACATTCCTTAATTACAGAGAAAATCAGGTCAAGAAATGGATTATATCCCCAAAGATTATAATATTCCTGCTAAAGCCACGTTGTGGTGAGAAATAGCACATCCCATCTTTTCCCTTTGGATAAATTTCAGTTTGCACTGTGAGAGACCAGCATGTGATGTGGAACCTAAGCCAACCTGTGGGCAAAACGTCTCCAGGCAGACATAAAATTTTACCAAGAACAAGTCCCTTCTATGTATATGTAAGAATTTTGCTTTTGTTTGGAATAATCATGACATAACTTCTTCATTGATACCTGCTTGAAGATGTGGATGTTCTTCCTTTCTGATGCAATTGTTCTCTGAATGAAGATGTGAATGATTCCTGGTCTTCATTTTACTTTCAGTTTTGGGGGAGCAAAGGAAAACGAGGCAGATGGGATCTCTTATTATGTTTCCACTGTTTATGCTGGGGAGCTGCAAGTGGGATGTCACATCCTACTTCATCCGTCACAATGAGTCAATGCATGTGAAGAGTTCAAGATGTTCCCTTCAGCAGAGCAAGGCAGAGCGCGCCAGGGAGAGGGACTCGGCGGGTTTGTGTTCACAAATAACCGCAACCACTTCAGGAAACGACAGAAGTGCAAACCTGAGCAGCACAACGCTCTCCCAAGGTCAGACAGCGGCGCTCGGGGAATGACAATGAAGGGTGAAGTGTGCCAATTCCAACCACTGCTCTCGTGTGCTTGTCCCACCTAATCACGGGGGAAGAAGTAGGAAAGCCCCAGAGGAGACAATGAAAATGATTAGCAGTGTCCTGAATGTTCCTTGAGAGAGCAGATTATACGAGGTAAAAGTAGATAATTCCTGAAATGTTTAAGGGGAAGCATGGCAGGTCTGTAAGAGAAAGCCTGATAAAGGCAGCGGTAACAAATTAAAAATCTTCTGTCAGGTTATTTTTCCTTATATTATTCCACAAAATAACCCTGACGGAACTTACAGCATCACAGAATGGTTTTGGTTAGAAAGGAACTTAAAGCACCATGGGCGGGGACACTTTCCCCTAAACCAGGATGCTCAATGCCCCATCCAGCCTGGCTTTGAACATTCCCAGGGATGGAGCATCCACAGCTTCTCTGTTCCACTGCCTCACCACCCTCACAGTGCAGAATTTCTTCCTAACATTAAAATAGCTCACTACTTTTCTTTTTCATAGGAAAAACCTACTTCTACAAGATATTATTAAAACAACCTGGTGATAGCAGTGAAAAGAGCTGCAGTAGAGTATGAAAAATGGAAGCACTTGCTTGTTTTCCAAAGGACACAGTTTTATGAGAGCTCAGCACTTGCAGTTCAGGATATAAATTAAGAACTAATTAATGCTAGTCATGAGGATGCTTATTTCTTGCACTCTGAAGCTCTCTCTAAAGCCTTGTCAGACACTGGCCAAGACTGGTGACATGTCTGACAACGTGTGACAGTGCTCAGTTGGTTGGAGCACGGTGCTGATAACACCAAGGTTGTGGGCACAGTCCCTGCATGGGCCATTTACTTAAGTTTTGGACTCCATGATTCTTCGTGAATCCCTTCCAGCTCAGAATATTCTATGAATCTGTGAATCTGTGAAGGGCCTGACTGGGTATGGCAACACTCCCACAAATTAGAGAGCGTAGGGTTGGGTTGTTCCTCTTGTATTTTATCTAATGTGTTTGTCAATCCCAATAGTGATGAGAATGAAGAGATTATGTTTTTAAGAAGCTTCATGTATTGAGCTGAGGCTGAAATACAGAGCAAAGCTTGGAAGGCAAGTTCTTGGAATCTGAAGCTTAAGAAAAGAGAATCAAAAGGTGGTAGATTTGGGATCACACCCTATCCATCTGATCCATTCTGCATGACACGGGGTTATTCTCAATAAAATGTTCTCTGAAGTGTTGTCTCATGATACAGTCATGGCCAGAAAGGCTCTTGGTTGCTCAACATAAATATACCAGAACTGCTGTCCATAAAAAAGCGTGGAATTGCACAGCTGACCTCACAGCTCCATCTTTTCAGCTTAGAAACCTGAGCACTCACCAGGCTTGTGGGCAGACTCTGCAGCCTGCACTGAGCGATGTGTTACTGCAGCAACATTGCCACAATCTATGGGAAGCAAAAAAAGCTTGGAGACAGGCCAAGGTTTCTCAGTGGTGTTGACAAAGCTGAATGAGGGCATCCTTGGGGAAAATACGAACAATTCCAATGGCAGTAAATAGCGGAGGAAGGCTAAGATGAACTGCTGAGGAGATTTGGATGATTTAGGCTGGAATAGGACCACAGCTTCAGGAACCTGCAGATAAAAGAGGGATAGTTAGATGGGTTCCTGGAATTCCTGTGATTCTGGGAGAGATCTATGGGGTTTGTGGGGGCTTGTGCAGACTTTGGAGGGCTGTTGGTGTTCATAGGACTATTTCTCTCTCTTTCATATCCCTGAGATTACAACTTTCTGGAAGAAAACCTCCTCCTTCTTTATCTGTGACTGCTTCCCATCCGGTACAGGAGCGTCTCCCTCTTGCCCCAGGTGCTGGGAATGAGTGGTTCAGGTTATTTGAAGAATCTCTGTTTGAAGGTTTGGGCAAAAGGTTTACTATAAATCTGACCGTGTTACCTGTGCATCCCTGACAAAATCCCCTCTCCCTTCTGAGCAGCATCCTCCTCCTGCTGTGGCCCAAGGAGTGTTTTCTCACCGGAGCTGCTGCTGCTGTGTGAGAAGGAGAGAAGGGGACAGGGCAGGGGCAAGACCTTCTCCTGCAGCACGGAGAGGCAAACAGAAGTGGGCAGCAAGAAACCAGGCAGAAGAGCAGAGGCAGAGGACTTTGGAGGTTGCTGAAATGCTGGGCCATCTCTCTCCTCTTTTTTTCCCAAATCATGGACCCTCGGGTGCTCAGCAGACAGCTGTCTTTGGCAAATGTTGATTTTGTCTGTAGAAAAATCCAGCCTATAATTGCCTATGTTTGTTTGAGCTACACTCACCTCTGTGGCTTACAGCAACAGGCTGTAAGTTCGCCTCATGCTGTCTGGGCACTATTTTGGCGTGTGTGGGAGGAATAAAGGGTGGGAAATTAGGGAGAAGGGCTCTGGGTCCCCAGGACAGGAAGGACAAGGAGCTGTTGAAGTGAGTCTAGAGGTCACCAGGTTGATTAAAGGAATGGGGCACCCCTGCTGGGAGGAAAGGCTGAGAGAGCTGGGATTGTTCAGCCTGGAGAAGAGAAGCTTTGGGGTGGGCTCAGTGTGGCCTTGCAAATGGAGAGACTATTTACAAGGGCCTGGAGTGGCAGGACAAGGGGAAATGGCTTCAAACTGAAAGGCAGCAAGGTTAGATCAGATATCAGGAAGAAATTCTTCCCTGTGAGGGTGGGCAGGCCCTGGCCCAGGGTGCCCAGAGAAGCTGTGGCTGCCCCTGGATCCCTGGCAGTGCCCAAGGCCAGGCTGGGTGGAGCTCTGAGTGACCTGGGATAGTGGAAGGTGTCCCTGCCCATGCAACAAGATGATCTTTGAGGTCCCTTCCAACCCAGGCCACTGTTTGATTCTCTGATTCTGTGATTACTGCACCCACAGAAAGCTCCTTCACATTGCCAAAGTTGTTTGTCTGAGACTTAGACAAACATCTTGGAAAAATACAGTCTCTTTTCTTGTGTGCATCCCACAGTCAAAGCGCAGGCACGTATTTATCAGAAACCTATCATGTACCAGATGGCTGAATAAAGTGGTTGTTTAAACACACTGTGACTTGGGGTAACCTGGCATAGCACATTCTCGAAATACGCCGCATGTGTTTCTTCACAGATCTCAACTTAAGTATAGCAATGAATAACTTCTTCAAAATCCTGGTATGACAACATGCCTTTTGTTTCCTGCATGTTATCTAAGAGCTGCTGCAGCAAAGGCGAGGAAGGAACTAGACCTGGAAATCAGCTCTGCTGAAGGCAGTGCTGGAAGAGGAGTTTCCTTTTAAGATTTTTCTTTTTCTCTCCACCTGTGCTGTGGGTGAAATCCTGAGGGGCTTGCCTTCTAGGACTTACCCAAAGCACTGAAATGCCATCAGGTTGTCTGGCTGCTCTCCACTGCAGACCAAATCCATGCCCTTGGCACAATTCTGGCCCAGAATGTACACATGAGCTCTGCCTATGCACAGGTTTCGCTCAGGTGTGGAGAGAACACGTGGGAGAAGAACTGGGAGCTGTAGTGTGTTCTCATTCCCTTATTTTGAGGCTCTGTGAGGAAGCTGTGTCAGACCATGAGGTCAAAATACCCTCTGTCCAAAATACCCTCTGTCCAAAATACCCTCTGTCCAAAATACCCTCTGAACAACCCTCACTCCCTACCTTAGGAGCCTGTGTTGGACATGCTTCCATCCATGCATTGAAAAATAAACTCAGGAGCTTCGTAAGGCGATGATTGTGGTAAATCTCCTCGATAAACAAAGCAAAATCCTTTTGGGATGAGGCAACTTGCTCTCTGTTTGCTGTGTACCACTGCCTTGTATTGATGGGCCAATATCCTGTGATTTGGAGATCTGGATGAACTTCCCAAAACTTTAATCATTGATAATCTGCACCGACTTCCTTGGGGTGAGCTTCTCTGAGATTTTGACCAAAGCCAGGACTCCATAAGAAAACATTCTCACTCAATTTTGACCCCTATCCTTCCATAGTTTCTTAATTACTTACTTTCTTAAGTAGTCTTCCCAGCTCCCAAATCTTCAAGTAGAAAGAAAAATGGAAAACATTTCACATGAATATTTGCTACAGGTTTGATTGTTTTCCCTCCTCTCCGTTACATAACTGTTTTTCCCTTCACTTGGAAGAAGTGTTATTACTCACATGTGATGCATAATCCTCTCCCACTCCTCCCATCTCTGCTTTTCCTCTCGAGCATGATCGACTGAATTTTCTGACAATATTTTTTGAATTATTTTCCACGTCTGCTGGTGCTGTGAGGGGAATACAGGCCTCAGAGAGCAAGCAGGTCCCTACTGTCACTCGCCTGCTGTCTGAGGAATTATGAAGTAAATTTTGCTTGCAAAATCTCCACCTCAAATAACGGCCAAAGAGACTTTCAGACCTCATCTGGTCTTCCTCATAACAAATGTTGGTTGCCAGATTTTCTGGTTTCATGCCAGTGAGAGAATCTGCAGTCGTGGCTCTCAGAATCCAGCGGGTGACAGTCAGAACAAACGGAGTGGGCTGGATCTGAGCGTGACTGCAAGAAAATAAACACAGAACTCTCAGTGCAGACATTTGTACACAAGCTCTCTCCAGAGAAAAAAAAAACCAATAACTTTTAAATCTGTCAACAATGGCTTTATCAGGAGACGAGATTTCTTGTGAGAAGTACCCCGTTCTGTTAAGCATATGGTCAACAACTTGCTGTGTCAAAGGAACAGTAGCACGTGTCTGGGAAATGCAAAACACCACAGGATCAATTAAAGCAGAAGAAATATTCAACAACCAAAAACGTATCGGAATGTTGTCTTCTGCCAATGCAGGGCCCAGCACAAAATCTCAATATTCATTACTCCTTTTGGCCAACTTGATTATGCTTTTATCACTGAAACGACTTAATCTTTGCCTTACTTACACTGCTTTTTAGAATTCTGGGGGTTTTTTTGTTTTGTTTTGTTTTCTTTTTTTGTTTTTGTTTTATTATTTTATTTTTTTATTTTTAGTCTGTGTCACCACTGCTCTTTCCCTGTAAGCTAAACATATGTCGTGTAAAATGGTTTGCCACTGTCTGAAGGTTCCCCTTCCTCGTGCCTGGCTCTGAGAATTCAAGATATTTCCCTCAGGTGTTTGCCAGAAATATACAGTGGTTTGGGACCAAATTACAAGGAATGGCATCTCAATACTTTCTCAGTCCTTGTACTCTGTGACGTCTGTGATTTCATTTTTCTTCCTCTCTAATTACAGGGTGGTGAGGAAAAAAAGACGCAAAATCCGGTAATTTTTGTGTCAATTATACCAGAAGAAAGAGAAAGTCATATTGTCAAGATCAATAGTAGGATGGGATTAACTGAGATTTTTTTTCTCATCATCATCCTAATTCATATACAAATATAACACATGGAATTATTGATAAATTATGTTTGTGAGAGTAATACTCCATTCCTATTCCTTTTAGGGTACTAAATAATGTTGCTAAAACAGAAAAATAGAACAAAACTTTAAAATAAAGCAATGTTTATTGAAGCAATTGAAAATAAATAATTGAATAATTTTAACCAAGAATATCTAAAATATACAGATGAATAACACATCATGAGGTAGAAAGGTAAATGAGTGAAAGTATATATGTTATTGAAATATATCTGTCACCAGTTTTAACAATATTTCCATTTTTATCTGAAAGAATAAACTTTTTTTGTTCAATATTCGAGTAGTGCTGAACTTTCTGGTCTATGACCAGGTCTCTTGGGCACTGCAGTAATTAGTAATGAATTAGTAAAAGAAATAATGAGTAATGTGGAGGCCAACGTCTTCAGTAAGAAATAGGATTTCATCGTGGCATTATTTAGCCTATTACTAAGAGCACAGAAAACTTCAAAGGATATTTTTATCCCATAGTTGCAAGACAAGAGTAAGTCATTATTGAGATAATTTAGTAATCAGACTTAAAGGGATAATTCAATAATATGTGTTTATTTAGTGAGGAAAAATTGTCTCAAACCATATTGTTTCCTAATTAATATCAAAGATCCTTAAAAATAAAGGAAAAAAAAGAAAATAAATAGAATGGATAGTACAATACAGTCCAATTAATACAGTTAAATCTCTTAAGAAATGTTCTTCCTAAATCAAAGTATAGGGTTTAGAAAGACTGTTCAAGGTCGTTTGCCAGTGAATGCTCAAGGTCATACAGCACCTTTGCATGCATATTCCAGAGAAGGTCGAATAATTTTCAGGAGGGTTGAGTTACAAAAACTGTTTTGTATGAATGTCAAAACGGATACAGGAGCTCCCATTTAATATAGGATTAGTGTTAAAAATAATAGAAGGTAAAAAATGAGTTCAGTTAAGTACCATACAAGGAGAAAGTTGAAATTAATTAACATGAATATGGATTAAATGCGCAGGAAGCGCAGTGAGGTGTGGTGCTGGTGTTCTGGAGATTAGAGATGCCCTCCCAAAGTATTGTCAAGTGCAAACCCACATGGCAAAAAGGAATAAATACTGACCAACTGAAGGTGCACGAAGGAAAAAAGAAAAAAACAAATCCCAAACTCTGCACTTTTGGTATTTATTTAGGGTAATCACTATCTGTTTTAATTATTGAGCAAGAATGGAAATACAGCAGAATTCAAAGGAATGTGGTATTTGCACACATTGAATGCCTTCCATAAATAGAAATGCAGAACACCTTGAAAATGAATGTAAAAATGGGTCCTACTTTTTTATTCAACACAGCACAAAGGTTTAGAGCAAGACTAGGAATTACGAGGAAATTCTCCTTCCTTTGCCCCTAAAGCACACAGATGAGAGCTGTTATAAGAGGCAGTGAGGTGGTTTGTTTTCTTTTGCTTGTGTTGCTTGATATGCAAACACACACCAGCAGATGGATTGGGAATGAGCTAAGCTGAGCTTGTAAGGAAAGAAGGACACAGCCATGTTTAAATTAGTAATTAATTGTATTATGGTTAATGTCATAGCAGTGTTACAGTACAATGACTAAAGAGTATGGCTTTAGTGGAGCTAAAACTTCAGTTTCCTGACAATTCTTCGACCTTTAGAATGAAAGGTAACACTAAGACAATAAACTCAAAAATATGACATAATGCAGAGTACTCTAAGGTTCATACACTGCATATTAGTGTCAGGCAAACATACTGCAAGAATTATGACTTCTTTGTGCTTTAGCAATAATAAGACCTATGAACAAGGTAACTTAGTAAATTCGGTTATGATTAAATTCAGCTTAAAAAAGTGAAACATATCTTCTTATGGTTGCAACACACTCCATGTGTACTGTGTGTGTAGTACAGGCAATTAAATTAGTTACTTCAGAAAATTTGTCTCAGTATCAAATGTAAATCCCATAATCTGGACCAATTACTGTTTTCTAGAGAACTGGAGGTTGCTTTGGAGTAGCCTCTTCTCTCTTTTGCTGTTCTCATAGTCTTCACAGTTAACACATGGAATGAGAATTCTGCACGGAAATGTGTGAAGGCATGCTGATGGTATTGATTTTGGATATTCCTGAATTTGTGGAACTAGGATTTGGATTCCAGTCAGGCCATTGTTCCAGAAAAGCAGTTTTTTTCACTCCTCAAGGACAAACTTTTACATCCTTTGAAGCACAGAGATTCCCCGCGGAGTTTTTTAGTAATAAATATTGATTCATCTTCTCTCTATCCTCTAGACTAAATTGCAACAGCCCCTCTCTTAGACGCCTTTGCATTTTGTCATGTGATTGTTAGTTTATGTTGGTGCCTTTGTCAGGAAAGCACCAAAACCACAAATCTCTTTCCCACTAGTTTGTCTTTGATCACATGGGGACAACCTCTTGCTGCGCCTTGAAGATTTCCTCCTTGAAGAATCTCTGGACCTTTCTGGGCTTCTTTGCCCTTCAGCACAGTCTCTCCTGGTTTTCCAGCTGTGCAGTGGCTTCCAGCTCCTCCTGTTTGTTGCCTCCACTGTGGGCTCTGGTGTGGGTGCATTTCAGCTGGGCGATTGACACTGCCCCCCTTTTTGGTGGTGACCATTCCCACACAGGAATAACCCTCGTGTCTTTGCTGCCACATGGATTTCTGTCGTAGTTGAGATGGTCACGACAAATAAAAAGTTCACCACAACAGCTTCTTGGTCAGAGAAAAGGAACTAACTATTTTACAAAGCCTCTTTTTATACTATTTCTAACATTCATGTCACACATCCATTGGCTCTCAATTCACCACCCCACAATGTCATTGATTACCCATAGTTAGAGCAACATCTTGCAATAACACCACCCGCGAGTCTCTTATTATTGTTGTTTATGGATTCCTGCTTGTTTTGAGCTAGAGAGAAATAGTGCAAACTGGACAAACAGACCTCTCTCATGGCAAAATAGTTCTTACTACATGCCTACAGTTCCCGCAGATTTCCATCCCCTACCTCCACTGACATGGCAGACAGCAGGACCTCACCATCACCACCCCTCAAACATTGATGTGCTACCCCATGTTTAGCTCTACTGAGTGTGGTTTATCCACCTCATCCTTCAAATCTAGTTCAAAGCTCTTTCAGTCAGCCCTGTTAACTCCTGCACAAAAGCTTCTTTCCCCATAGACCAATCCATGCTCAAAATTGCATCAGTGACACCAAGCCTGGAGCCAGGTATGGATCTGTGAACTCTTCCTCTTTCCTCCTTCATCATTCCCTGCAGCTGGAAGGATAGAGGAGAACACTGCTTGTGCGCCTGATCCTTTACTCAGCTGTCCCAAACACCTGAAATCTCTCTTGATTGACATCAGGCTTCTTGTTGCAACTTGATCTCTGCCTGTTGAAAGAAATCATCATGGATAATAATCTGTCCACATGGACAAAGTCTCATTTTTATATCCAGTTCCATTCCAGACCTCATGACACACATGAGGAATTAAGAGCACCATCTATGAGAGCAGAGGAGCCCCTCAGACTGCAGCAAACATGGGGCTTCTAGAGGAACTGACAAATATGGATCTTAGTAGGAACCATTTACTACTAGAGGAATATTTGTAAAAATGAGGAGTAAAAGCTGAGAATTTGAATTCTTGTTAGCAATATAAACAAGAATATTGTTGCAGGTGTTTTCAAAGCTGTCTAGGAAAATACCAAGAGTGTTAATCAATGCAAAGTGATTCCAGTGCAAGGGAAAACAATGCTGAGGACAATGGTTCATCTAAGCTGGAGGAGTCACCAAGGTTAAGTCGGTCCATGCTCTAAATTTCTATCCTCTGCCATATCGCACAAGAAATCACTAAGAGCAATGTATAGAACTTGCAGAACTCCAGCAATATTCCATCATGGAGCTTTGCATGAATGTGTAGTTCCTATGGTTTAGGAATTTAGGAGTGTTGGCTGGTCTCTTTATATAAAACCTATTTGTACTCCTAGGGCTGTGTGACTGTAGAACAAAAAATTACTTCAGTGTTTACCAAACTAATCTCAAAATCTGGGAACTTGTGTGGAAAGCACTTCCTTGCAGGTGTTCTGAGTCACAGGAAGAGTGGCAGACTGGATGGTTGGTTCATAAAGAGAAAAACTTTCCCCTCAATAAAGTGGAACGACTGTGTTAGTAATTCTTAGCAGTTTGGAGGCCTGCCTGTCACACCATTTGTGGCTTCCTGGGTGTATTTGAAAGTGCTCCTCATAAAAGGTCTCATTCATTTTGGTACACAGAAGCTTGAATCAAAGCATTCTTTATACAAGTCTTGAAAAGATGCTGTTGAAGTTGTGCTTTAAGGATAATTATGGTTGAATCTTTGTCCCGCTATATCAGAGCATAAATGGAACAACACAACCACCTAAATGGCCAAAGTTTAAATTTAAGCATGGAAAGAAAAGTGGAAGAGTTAAAGACTGTCTTTTCTGTCTGCCAGAATATTTTGAAGAGGCTGTTTGTGATTAACAACAATTAGGTGTTTTTCTCATAGGAAAGAAGATTTGGAGACATCTAAGGGATCTGTCTTAGGTTGCAAAGACCCAAAATAATAAAAAACCATTCTAACCTTCATGTAAAAAGGACAAGAGCGCATGAGATTCAGTTTGTTACAGGCATATGTGATTTAGATCCGGTTATTTGCCTGCTAGCTCATTTTTTATTAAATGGAGAATGGCAAAATTTCATATTCAACAAAGGCTTTCGTACCAGTGCCGTCACAGGAGCCTTTCTCATAGCAATTTCCCAGCTCTTGATGTGTGTTGTTCCGATGACCTCATACCCACTCTGCATTCTGGGCCCTGGGTGGAATGAAACCCCTGCACATTGAACCATGACAAGGACAAGGCCTGATGAACCATGGTGCAGGCAGACTGGGAGCCGGGCAAAGCTGCCTCCAGGTGAGATTTGATAGAATCCTAAAATGATTTATGTTGGCAGGAATCTTAAACTTTATCGCATTCCACCCCTGCCATGGCAGGGACACCTGCCACTGTGCCAGGCTGTTCCAAGCCCCAATGTCCAGCCTGGCCTTGGGCACTGCCAGGGATCCAGGGGCAGCCACAGCTGCTCTGGGCACCTGTGCCAGTGCCTCACCACCCTCACAGTAGAGCATGTTTTCCATAAATACCAACTTCCCCCAGGTCATCTGCAGCTGAAATAAGCCTGGTGAGCTGGGTGTGCCCACAACAGCCCGTGGACCATCACTGGCTCCAGAAACCGGGGAACCTGACTTTTACCAGTGCAGAGTCTCTGAAGCTGCACGTGATCGAGTCCCTGAGCAAATGCCCTCAACAGCAGAAGAGGGAAGCCCTTGGGCACACCCGTGTTCTCTCGGCAGCATTTTCGCTGTGCCTGGGCTATGGTTTGAGCAAGGGCTCATTTGTCACACACTGCATCTGGAGTGACTCCAAGGAAACTGGGAGAGGTTCTCTTCTGGTTGCTGACATCTTAGCAAGGACTTTGGCTTCCATTTCTTCCCTTCCTGAAATGGTTGGATGTCAAATGGCACCAGCATGAGGACCAACCAAATTTTACAAATTCCTGTAAAATCAGGAGCCACAAGAGCTGGTTGCATTCACAGGGCTTTTCTACTCTATTGCATGATAAAATATACTCTTCTCCTCTTTTTCTTTTTTTTTTCCCCTTTTTTTTGTGCAAATGTTGGTAGAAAAAGAGCCTGCAATTTGATTCCTTCAAGTGTTTGTGTTGGGAGAGCTCTTGTCGCATATGTTCACAGAGAGTGAACATAAAAGGGGCCCGAGGATAGACAAAAAATCTGTTTGACTATCTGACAAATAGTTACAGAAACATTTTGCATATTTACCCATCTTCTAAGAGAAACATATTGCTGTGCAACAAAAATGTGTTTACTGTAAAACGACATAGACAGCAGCTCTTAGAACACACTTGAAAGAGTTGGATTTTGTAAGCAGCTCATTTGCATAGAAACACAGGAGCATTTGAAGCCTCAGAGACAGCATCAAGGAATAAAAGACATCCACTGGGACCAGTCTGCATTAACCTTAGGTTTGTATGGTTTTCTTTTCCTCTCAGGACTGAATATTTGTTTAACTATTAAATCAATTCATGAAATCATTCCATGTCCTTAAAAGTGCATTGGTTTACTGCCTTGCCACCAGATTACTCTAAATTCCTCTTGGACTGGTGCTACATTTATATAACTTTGTTATATCACTGGCAACTTATATTTCTATAATTTCATGCAAAATAGATTCATTCTCACTTATGGGGTAGTGCTCCCTCTCAGTTACAGTCTGAGACCTGCTGATTTTTTACTTAGTTATCCCAATAGATGGTTGGCATTCATATTCATTTTTTTCTCTCTCCTCAGCCAGACTGTGCCTCAGTGAGGCATCAAACTGAAGCCAAATTGATGTAGCATATTCAAATTTCAACCTTGTTACTGAAGAGAATGCCAAGAGTTTAAAAAAATGTCAGGCCCTTGAGACTGAAGAATAAGATGCTGGAAAAGAAAACTTTCAAACTCAGCAAGATGATGACTTTTACCTCTGGGAGTTCTATGTAGAAACCTCTAAGTAGATAAATGAAAGATGTCCTCAAGCACTAATGATAATAGAATGGTAAATGTGGCTATTATGATGCACATAAAAAACCTGAAAAAAATTTCGTCGTGCAATTAAGTGGCTAAAATCCTTCTTCCCAATCCAATACTTTAAACAGCTACACGAGAAATTGGAAACCTAACCAACACAGCAAGTTTCAGTTACTTTTAACCAATGAGAGATTAAATATATTTTACTCAGGGATTTGTTAGTGGAAAAGAGAGATTTTTTACCTCTGCATAGCTCTGTCTGACCACACCTGAGTTTAGAGCTGAAAGTTGTTGCCCTTTCTGTTTTGCTGTGTAGTAGTTTCTCTAATTTCCAGTATGTTTTTGCAGTAAAGACAACCTTTTTTCTGCGGGTTGCAGTGCAAGAGGTTAAGGTTTCCTGTTGATTTGATTTGCAAATTTGAACTTAAAGGTAAAAATAGAAATCTCTCTTAAAGATTACTCTCCCAGGAAGCATCTGGATGTTTCAGTGGGATTTGCAGAAGTTGGTGCTATCCCTAATTTATATCTTAAAAGTGACACTAGAGGTGTCTGAGGCTAAAAGGAGACTGGGAGCCAACCAGGTCTAGCAGGGCCAAATACTGAAATGGTGCACGGTCGTGCTGGAGAAGGTGAGAAACAGCAAATTAACATTATTGTCAGAAATGTATTGGTGTGCAAGATATGGGCACAATATGCTGATGACACCCAGAAACTGAATCACTACAAAAATTGCAGCTTGTCTACGTCTGTGGAGATCTAGAAGAGCAAATTAAACCACCACCTATTAGAAGTAACAGAATATTAACAGTGACCCTGTTTTGGGATACGGATAAACAACTGGGCTAGCTTTCATGTTCCTTTAAAGTTGTGTTTTCCTGGGATACAAGGTCATCTCTGTCTACTGCTGTGCTTTCTTAATGCCTAATAATCACACAACCATTAAAAAAGATGTCCAGATATTTATATCTGATAGCAACTGTTCTGTGTCTAAGTAATTTTATGGTGACAGTTGAAGTAGTAAGATAGGAATATATATTATAATAACAAGGATAAAACATAGGTAACCTAAAAGCAGGTCAAGGAAGGGCACTTAACACCTGTTACCAGTAGCACCAGTGTCCCAAGGGGCTTTTAAAAAATTTTTTTATTTACAGGGTACATCTTGTCTGCACCAGCAGTGCCACGTGAAACAGAGCTCTAGCTGCGAGATATTTCATTTAGAACAAATATTGAAACTTTCCAGATGCTTGCCTGCAGCTGTACAGGAAAGACAAACAGCCTCCAGACAAGCCAGCCCCACAGAGCTTTTCACTTGCTTCGTTTCAGCGAGATAATATAAATATCTATACAGATGGGAAGCGAGAGATGAGATGAGACATTAATAGAACCCACTGGGAATCAGGATCCTGGTGCTGCCAGAAGCAAAGCCCCCTCAACTCTCCGTGCAGAGGGGGAGATGAGAGGGTGCACGAGGCCCTGCTGAACCAGGACACAGCAAACAACATCTGCCAAAACCCCACCTGGGCAGCACCATGAGTGAAGGGGCAAGAGGACTGTGCAAATACCTGTGGATGCAATGTGTGGGAGGAAAACAGGAGGGAAAGCCTGCTCTGTCACTAAAAGCCCAGGACACATGTCTCAGATGGAATTTTGCTTCTGCAGAGAGCATTTGTATCCCAGAAGACGACGTGACCCTCAATCTGCACTCACAGCCCAGAAAGCCAAAGCACGCCCTGGGCTGCATCCAGGGAAGTGTGGGCAGGGAGGGAGGGGATTCTGCCTCTGTGACCTCGTGAGATTCCACCTGCAGAGCTGCTGCCAGCTCTGGTGTCACCAACACGGGACAGATGTGGAGCTGCATTGTGGGAACTGCTGGCTTGTAGTGAGAACTGTTAGTTTGCCTCGGTTCACAGGCATTGATTCGAGCTCAAAACAAGCAAGAATTATAAAAAACAATCGTAAGACACTCGCAGCTGGTGTTATTGAAAGATGTTTTTCTAACTATAGGTAGCCAATGACATTGTAGGTGGTGAATGGGGAGCCAATGGATGTGTGACATGAAAGCTAGAAATAGTATAAAAGAAGCCTTGGAAAATAAAGAGGAGTTCCTTTCTTTGACCGGAAGCTGTAGTGGCGAGTGTTTATGTGTCGTGTACATCTCAACAACGACACTGCGTGAAGGTGATCCCAGGGTTGGAGCACCTCTCCTGTGAAGACAGGCTGAGAGAGCTGGAGCTGTTGAGCCTGGAGAAGAGAAGGCTCCAGAGAGACCCTGGAGCTGCTCCCAGTGTGTAAAGAGGGCTACAAGAGAGCTGGAGAGGGACTTCTTGTGAGGTCATGTGTTGATCGGAGAAGGAATGGCTTTAAATCAAAAGAGGGCAGGTTTAGATTGGATATTAGGAGGAAATTCTTCCCTGTGAGGGTGGGCAGGCCCTGGCCCAGGGTGCCCAGAGAAGCTGTGGCTGCCCCTGGATCCCTGGAAGTGTTCAAGGCCAGGTTGAAGCTCTGTGCCACCAATTCTCTAGTGGAAGGGGTCCCTTTCCATGCCTGGGGCTGTGCCCCTTTCCTCTGCACCTCCATACTCCCGTGAGGACAGGCTCCAGCCCCCAGCACTGCCAAAGCACAGCTCAGAAGGCGATAACCCACCTGCAGCTCCTGCCTGCCTTTGTCCTTACCCACAGTGCCATTCCCAAAGCCTCCTCAGCCTCTCTAAGCAAAGGGGATGCTCCAGGAACCTTCCTCCTCTCTGCTGGCCGCCCCCAGAGTGGGCTGACGGGTTTTAACCTCTAATCTGGTGGGGGAGTTTGACAGACAGGCTCCAGCTCTGACACAGGAGGCCAAAAGCCTTTGAGGAATATGACTGTCTGCTTATTAAGCCTGTCCTATTCCAGCCAAGGAGTACTCAAACTAATCTCTGGTAATAGCTACAGAAAGGGTCACTGCTTGAAAGAAATAACGTGATGGAGTGTTCCCTTGTGTTCTACTTTTCCAGCTTCTTTTTTTTCCTTTTGAACTGGAAGACTGTGGGCAATAAGGATAATATTTCTTCGTGTACGTGGAAAATACCTTACTAGGAAAACTAATTTATTCAGACAGAAATATCTTCCTTTTCCTAAATATGCAGAAAATCAAATGCACAGTGGAGCAGCAAAAAGGAGGGTTTTCCTTGGTTACAGTTTATTGCAGTGAAATTCCCTACTGTGCCAGAAGTAATGTCACAGTAATGAGTAATGTCACAGAGGTCCCAGGTAAGTGCAAGTTTTGGGTGAAAATCATGCCATTTTTATTGTGAAACAGAATCACTGCTCTTAGGAAGGTTGAAAATGAGCTTTTCTACAAAAGAGTGCATTTTCCTCCGTTGCAAGTATCATGCATTTTGGCATGTTGGAAATTGAAGGGGGAAAAAAGACTTTGTGCATCAGGAATATTTAGATTGATTATACCATTTCTGCTAAGGCGTATTCTTTGTGTCAAGGACCATCTCTGGGTGGTAAGAGTCACAAAATGCCTCAGTTGAGCTGGGAATAATCTCCTGGAAGGTTTCTTCACTGAAATTGCAGTAAAACAAAGGCATTTTGGTTTCAGGGACAGTGTAGTAAACCAAAGCAGAATTTGAAGTTCTGTTGATTTCCTGCAGTGCTCCATAACCCTACAATAGGCATGTAGGGTGATTTTGACTTCCCTTTGTAAAAACGTCTGGAAAATCACCATTTTTTGCAGTTCCAGGTCCATCATTCTCTCTGTGGTCAGGGATTTTTAGGCCTTATATGATTCCACTACGAGTCAATGACCCAAGTGCTGAGGCTTATTTCTCTCGTACGGATAATTTAAAAATTGTTCGATATGAAGCAAAATCAAATTTTGCAACCATTGGGAATGTTTACTCTTCGTTCAGCACCTTAAAAACATTCTTTGCTGTTTTCCTGCGGTGCTGGCATTTGTTTGATGATTCAGCAACAGGCTCAGTGGTCCAACCCAACAGATCTTGTGGTGAGCTGGTTTTCCAGCTGTTCTCTGCGTGTGTTTGTGTGTAAACCTGAGTGTGTACACACCTGAAAGTATCAGCACATTTAGCGCTGCATCAGCAGAAACATATTTCATTCTGTCAATTATTTGAGAAGCTGCAGTAAAGTATGTGTAAAAAACCACTGGATAAATACATTTCGTACCTTAAAACTCTATCATCTGCAAAGGCAGGTGTTGATGCTTCAGAAATACACAAACACACACCACAGTGTTGCAGGCTGCAGAAACCCGGAGTGTGTTTCTGTTTCTCGTAGCTCTTCCTTTAACATTTGATTATTTGTTCAGGGCCAGCGTGTTGCTGCTGCTTATCTATATATTGACAAGACTGGTTCCATGTAGAGCATTTGCCTGTATCTAACTTTGTTTGCAAAGACTATTTCAAGATGATGCCAGTGGGGGTGGGGACGTGAGAGGAAGAGAGGGAGAGAATATTTTTAATTAGTTTTGTGTAGGCAGGAGGGAGAGGACAGACGTACGCTGTAAACGCATCATATTTTTTACATTTTTCTTGTGATCTCAAGCTGCAAACAGACCAATCACAGCAGCCCAGCAGCTTTATTTGTGCTGTTTTTGGAAGACTTGGCGCTGCTAAGCACCCTTATGATCCCTTATTGTTGTTCCTGCTTGACATTCCCTGTCCTTGACATCTCCCTTGCCTGGAATCGATGATGACTGCCATCTCAGCCCTCAGGCTCCTCCGCGGCTGCTTTCAGCTGAGATAGCCTCGTCCCTCATTCCTTGCTGCCCTACTTTTGCCCCTCGCCACCCCCTCTTTTAAAGTCTACGGCAACTTGAATCCAGCTCGTCGTGGAGAGAGGTTTTGAAAGGCGGGAGCTTTGCACACCCGGCTGAATCCCTGGTGGAAATTTCCCCGCTCTGGTGCGCGGTGCTGGCGGAGCATTGAGGGGAATGGCTGCAACCAGCCCGTGCCTTTCTGCCCTCTCTGACACGATGTGGCAGATGGGGACCAGCACGGCCACTTGCCTGGGTGAAACATTGAAACAGAAAAGCAAACAATTCCTCGTGCCGATGCCTTTCCCAATGGATGCGCCAATTCCGCGGTAATCGCGCCCATGGGGGATCGGAAGCGCTGGTTTCTTCTTGGTGCTTGATTGCACCCCAAGGACACGATTACCCCGTGCCAGGAGTCATCTTTCTTGTTAGATCTTATGGCTTAATTGCAACAGCATAGCAAAAAACAGGGGAAAGGGGGAAAAAACAGAGATCAGGTGAGATATTGCTGAAATCATCGAAAGAGATGATGATAGCTTGGGAGCTGCTGGCTATGTATGTTAATTAACCCTTCTCAGAGGAAATTCACGGAGCTGTGCTTTCCCCCCACCTCTCACACATGCGGAGATGTGCTGTAGTCTCTCTCTTGGTATCTCATGCACTGCTCCAGGCTCTTGATGTCAAAATATACCAGCTGAGAATGTAGGATAAGAACAGCCGTAGGCTTTCCTCTGGTCCTCAAGACATTTCAAATCTATACTTTCCTGATTAGTATAATACCCTGCTTCATCAGGAGCACAAATATTTTTTTTCTCGTGGTCTCCAAATGGGCAACTTTTACAGCAGTACGTGAAAAGCCTTGAAATAAAGAAAACAGAGAAACACAGAAAATTCACTTGGGAGCGCGGAGCTCTAACCTATATTTACTTTTTCCATTGTGAGAAACATTTAAACAATTCCTTAACATTTATAACTGCACATCTATTTGAAATAATTGAAATGGAAACGTTAAAAGAAATTACATTTCGCTAATCCATTTACAATGGTATAAATTGCTTCTCATAGCCAACTGCCAGACTTGCTGTTTTATTTAATAACTTTAATGCTGAGGTTCCCTGAGGCAAGGAGACAGTTTTCCCACCAACTGCAGGAGGTTTTACTGAAGTGTCCCCTGGCTATTGTCCAGGGACCGTGAAGGAGCTCAGCTAACAGGTTCACTTGCATTCCCTGTCTCTGACAAAAATAGGTTTTAATGCAAACTAATTCTAAGTGAAAGAGAAAAAGGTGAAAACGATGCATCCTAGCAAATCAGGCTGTTTTATTAGTATATTATTGCAGCTGGGTGGCTAAAAATTTATCACTGTATTATTACATTTTGAGAGCCAGCAACTGAGCAATGACCTTGTTCCCCAGCAGAATCACAAATACATCTCAAATTTAAAGGACTCAGGCAGAAATAGTGTCCAGTAGGAAAACTCCCAAGCACAGTCATTTGATACTCATTGCTTTAAAAACTACAACTCTTTCTGTAGCTTTAATTCTCATATTTGGGAGTGTCATGGGAGATAATTCTTTCTCCCCTCTATTCATTATGAGCTGCTGCATTAGTCTGACTTTCTTTCCAGGCTGTGAATAAATATGATTTTCCTGGCTCAGATCCCCTTTTTTCCTCTGTGGGTGTGTGTTGGTTTAAGTGGAGTCCCTCAATGCAGGGAAAATCAGGATACAGCCCCTTTTCCCTGGTGGGAATTCTAAAGTATTTTCAGTCTCTTTCACTCACCCCATGAAGGACAGTGTTAGGTTCAGGCGCACTGTCAGTTCCTGAAGCTTGTGATATGTTGGAGGAGCCCCAGGTTTCTCCAAAATTTGAAAAATTGCTGACTAACAAAAATGAATCCACTTTTCAATAGACTCTGCACACTCAAATGCTGCCAAACATTGTTTCTGAGGCTTAGAAGGCTTTCTTATAATATTCTGACTAATGCAGGAAAACCTGTGAAATTATTTTTTGCAAGTCTTATAAAGATAATACAAAGGAATTAGCAGAATGTACTAATTTATGTGGAATCCATATTTTGATTAAAAATACTCAAAAGTTGTCAAAATAGCAGAGATATTACCCAGCCATGTTTGTGTTTTCAAATTGTATTGATCATAACTGCTAACCGTCTATGACTTCTATAGGATCATGACTGCTTCTTTTCATCATTCCTCTCAAAGAAATACATTTTTATTTTTAGGAAACTTGCCCCCAGGCAAAGACTAGAAATTGTTCTCAAGCAGATAGTATAATTAAGGATTGATCTGCACAGTGGGGAGAAGCTGGATGAATCAGACACTGACATTTCCTTCTTTTCACTCTTTCTTGTGACTGAGAGCCTGGATTCCTTCCCAACAAAATGAGACGCTTAGCTATGTAGAAGATGTGGAGTTAGGAGTTTAGATATCCTTGATTGTCAAGGATTGTCAAAGCCACACAGGTACTTCCAGCTGGCAATTTATTCTTTATCTTGTCATTGACTTTAGCAGAAGCCTCGGGCGAATATTCTCCTGACACCTCCAGCAGGTGCCTGAGGTTGGAAGTGGGATAAAAGCAGGCTGAAAATTTTGGTTTAGTTTAGGAGAGAATGCCTGTTCTCAATTACCTGATGTGGAAACAGTGATAAATATTCACACAGCAAATCTGTACTCACACAGGGAGGTCTTTGTCTTGTCTTCAATGCCTTGATTTCCTCCTTTAAACATATTTTGGATTAAGAATTGCTCAGCAGCGTGTCTTGATTGGGATCCCCACTGAAGGCATGAAACCTTTTATTTAAATGTCCCTAGTTTGATGCCAGCTCTAAACAAATTGAGTGAAAAAATGTATGTCTTGCGCAGCCAACTTTTTTTCCACAGCAAAGTCTGAGCCCGCAGGTCATTGTATTTCTGCATATAGGGATATAGGGAGATGGATATCTTGTGCCTTGTTCCTTCATGCTACAGTAGAAGACAGGAGCTGAGCAATTTAATCTGCTTTGCCATGCTTGATATTTGCTTTGTTGAAAAATTATTTCCATAATAAATCAATTAAAGTATATATTTAATGAGCCACCAGGAATTGAGAAAAATTGTTAAGAAGCCTTTCAAAATAGTACCTGGCTGAGAAGGCTTAAAAATACACCCTAAAGACACAAAAATAATTTGGTTTATGCGTCACCTATCAAGCTCTTTGTGAGCAGTGTGAAACTATCTATCAATTATATATAATCATGCTGTCACATACAGCAGTGAAATGCAAAAGGCCATAAAATAACAACACAGAATATCATCAATAACACTTGTGGCTTATCTGACCCAAGAGTGAGATGATCAACAGAGAGATACAGGTCATTATCTACAAATGCTTATGAAATTCATTTTGGTTACAATGAAGAGGAAACAGCAAGATAAGTCTCAGAATAAATTGGAAATTAATCCAAGAATTCTGCAGTTTGACCTGACTCAAGACAGTAAACATCTTGTGCTCAGTGAAGCCTCAAACAACATCTATCATTTTGATACAGCTGGTGATATTCTTTAGTAATATATCTAATTATTTAATGCTATAAAATATTTTGGCCTTTTTGTCAGTGCAACTAAATAAGCATTTCCCTGTAATACTTTTTTTTTTTTTTTAATGCTGTGAGAATTGATCATATCAGAATATACTGAGTCTGCCAAGAAAGAAGATTCATGAACAGCCTTTCCCCTGGATTAAAAGAGGTTATCTCTAATGGGCTCTTCACAGGAAATTGAAGGAGGAACTCAGTTCATAACTCTGCAGATCAAAGAAATCAAGGTATCACGAACCCCTTTTGTGAATAGAAGGACAAAATTTTGGTATTGCCTGACTGACTTGAGAAAACTCTATGAAGCTTTATGAAACTTCTTTAGCAATACTTTTTGGCACCCCTGATTCTGAGCTCTAAGTTCTGAGCTTTTTGGCTACAAAATGAGCCAAACTGTTTTTCCTAATCAAAGCAGAGAATTTATTTAAGAGACTAAGATTATGATCTGGAAAATTGAGATAATGGTCAGCTGATTCATCACTATTCAGATAATAGTCCTTTTCAGTGCCTGGCCAAGCCACCACTTGTATTTTAATTGCAGTTTCCCTCTGGTTCTGCCTCTCCTCTGGCAATGCAAAGTTTTTTGCACTTTCCAATTACAGCCGGGGCTGCCACAATTCCCAGGCTTCCAGCTACACTTTCCTCCAGAATATATTTATTTAGTGCCATGGCAGATTTTCCAATCTTTCCTCCTGCCTTACTTCATGTGTTCAGTTTGTTCATTTGTTTGGTTTGACCAAAGCTAAAATCTTTCTGACCCTGAGCCCAAAAGAAAATCCCCTTTGTTATAACTCTTGTTTCACACTCTGGCACAAACCTCATCTCTGCTATTTCCACACAGTAATTCTTGTGCCACCTCTAAATGTCCAAGCTCTGTCTGACTCTACAGATAATGTAACATTTTCCAAAATGAGCATGGATACAGTGAAATGTAGACCTAAAAGGATGTAAACCCTCAAGAAATCACCTATGTCCCACGGCAAGCAAAATTTCTCCTTTCATCTGTTGGACTGTTGGTTCATTTAACTTGTGAACTGAGAAGAAAAATGAGTTGTGTGGAAATGATCCAAGCAGAAGACAAGCCTCGCTTCTGTGCGGAAAGGAGGTGGTGGTGGAAAAATTGCCACAGAAAGGTAAAGCAACAGACCCCAAAAATGGCACCTGGTGCGTCACTGCCTCTAACACTCACTAGCTTGTGAAGCTGTCAGCTCTGGAGAAAATAAACTGAGGTGGACTTGAAGAACCCTAGGAGTCCACATTTTTTATGTCTTTTTGGTTATGTTGCAGAAGAAAAGTATAGCAACTGTTTTTTCTCCTGGAGGCAAATAGTTCTTATATGCAACTTGAGTAATTTTGTTGTTTTGCACCTCTTTTGTGTTATTCAGTGTCTCCCTGACCTTCTGGGTGCTGTGAATGAGTTTTGCAATACTGTGCCTGTATGACTGCTTCAAATGCAGGGCTGTAATTCCCTATGAAATCTTGGGGATATTTCATAGGGAATCTTGGCTATAATTCCCTATGAAATCTTGGAGGAGGAAGAGACCAGGAGAAACCTGATCCATTACGAATGGAGATGTTCTGAGCCATTAAACCAGCAAAGAGAAAATCTGAGGCTGGAGCAGAACGAAAACCTCGTCACAAACTTTGGGAAGGAATTGTTTAAGTGGGGCACTTTTCTGAAATTCTTTGATAAAATGGAGTTACAAGTGATATGACTTAGAGCTGTTTGCCAGTCAAGGAAATTTATCAAGAAGGTATGATAAGAGCGGAGGGGGTTACATGGAATTAATGGGAAGGTCTGTGCCACAACAGACTCTAAATCACTTTGAACATTTAGGGTGGAACAGGCACATGATGCACTTTAGCTTTTCAGTGGTGTTTGGATGTCAGATGTCTTGATGTAAGAACTCCAGAAAATCAAAATAACCTAAAAGTGTGAGCAAGCTCGTATTTACTCATGATGAAAGGTGTTCTAATGGGTTAGTTTTCTTGTCCATTGAAAACCAAAACCTTTTCAAAAATCATTACAAAAAATTCTATTTCTGGAGTAAAAAACTAAGCAGTTTCCTTTGCTAGCACCATGACCAAAGCACATCTTATTGATCATTACAGAAGTCAGGATAGAAGAAACATTCATTATATATATTACTTATCATTCTAATGTCTTATTTTTACTACACGTGGATCCATCTCACCCAAAATATTTTCTAAACTTGTTCTGCAGGACAACTTCTATATATTTTTTCTTTTTCTGTTTGTTTTTCGAATGGGGAGAAAGAAAATTCCTTGCAAAACTTACAAAGAAAGTATTCATTCTCTTAATAAACTAATTTCAATTCCCTTTCAGTTAGCCCATGCTGAGAAGAGGGGAAAATCCAATTTATTCTTCAGATTTCCCTGAAAATTACTTTTAACGAACAAAGGTGGTGTGGGAGTGAAACTCAAACCAAGGACTATTTTGGAGCTGATCTACCACCAGGAGACAATGCAGAGGAATGCAGGGGAATTTCTTTGTTTGAAAGTTTCTTTGGAGCACCTGGATTTTGAAATTTCTCACACAATCCACAGAGAGAAAACTGCTGGAGAAGCTGCTCTGAATCCCAACGTGCTTAGGAGGAAGAATGAATTTACTGTACATCTCATAAGTGAATTCCTTTGCCTTTTAAAGGGGGAAGATTCTAAATCTGTACCAAGTCAAATGTGTACAACCTTAAGAAGAAATTATGATCATCTTAGCGAATGTGTTCAGACATTTTCAGTAATCCCAATGAAGGCAGACCCAAGGTCACTCACTGTGTATCGCTGCACAAAATATATTAATGACAAAAAACTCTGCTCATGGAGCAGTTTGCAATTCATCATTAGGTTCCACCCAGCAGCCTCAGTTTCCTGGGGGGAAAAAAAAAGGAATCTTTTCAGGTAGGTGAAAACCTTGCTTGAATTTTGATAATGGAAGTGGATTTTGATTTATTACAACGTGGAAATCAACCAGGGAATAACTCACATCCTGTGGTGTGAATGCCATGGAACCAAGGAGCAGCCAAATCCCAGAGAAGGAAAGAGAAAAAAGCCAGGACAAATATTCCTTTAGTCCTCCCTTTGATGTTGGGTGGTATGAGGTGGCTGAGAGATCACCCAGACCGCTGGGCAAGAGTGATGATGAAAATGCAAAAAAATGAGTGCCCAGTTGATAAACTTTGATATTTTTGTGGCTACCAGAGAGTCATCCAGGGTTATTTTGTTTTGTTTTGTTTTTTTGGGGTTTTTTTTGTTTGTTGTTTTGGGTTTTTTTTTTGGAGGACGTGTAACCACTATCGAAGCCACTTTCCCTCTCAGCTCTGTGGTCAGAATTAGGATTTTTTTCTTCCTGCATCTGTTATTGCTAAAAATTATACTGGGAGAAATCAGGGTTGGTCTGTGTGTTTGGTGTTGTTGTTTTGTTTGGTTTGCTTGGGTTTTTAAATTTTTTTTTTAATTGGTGCGATTTGTGCACAGCTTTTTGGAATTAATGTTTTCCTAAAAATGTGTATTTCCAAGAGGTGTTTGGAACATTTTGACAATTAAACAGAAATCTCTAAAAAAATCAAATAAAATCTTGCTGACTTAAAAACTGTATTCTCAAAGTTAACTCTTCTTTCTCTTCCCTGAACCTAAGAATTCTTGCTGGTTTTCACAGTGTTTCCTCAGCTGGTTGAGGAAACTCAGCTGAGTTTGAAGAGAGTGAAGTTATCACCTCTAAGGAGAAAGAGCAGACCCTCTTATATTAGATAGAGGCAGAAAAATGTAAAATATACTGATTTTTCAAGCACCTGACATGAAATGCATTTGGTCTAATAGAAAGCCAGAGAAAGGGCAGACAGCAGGGTGTGATTTTCTGTCACTCTCAGCTTTGGCCAAACTTTGCTGCCCTTGAAGGGAATGTGACTTTCCCCTGTATCCTCACTGATTAATCCACTATTAGCAGTCCTGGGTTATCAACCAGATTTCTGTTTCCACGGCCCCAAAAGGAACTCTGGAAAAGTTGTACTTCTCATATATTGATTTCCTTGGCCAGGACAGAGTTTGCTTATGGTACTCTGCAGGTGAACATACGTGGGGCAGCTCAAATAATTTAATTGGAATATAAAGTGTACTCCTTGAGGAAGAATTTTTTGTGGTTCAAGGTAAAGAGAGGATGACAAAGTCTCATAATGTATATTTAAAGTAAACTGAGCTGCTGTATGTTCTAAGTTCCCTAAGAACCTACGGAAAAATTATTGAGAGTTCAAATCCTTAAGGACAGTCATTCCATACAACATAAAGAAAACTCAGGGTTTGCTACAATTGTGAAATTTGATTTAAGGGAATTAATAACATAAATAACTAGTAACAGCTCTTAAATAACAATAAAATAGCATTCAGGGTCCTAGGACAGAAACAAATTATCCTTAAACAGGCTCATGGTGTCTATAGATAGAGATGAGGTACATTTCTCTGCTGGTTTGCCAACAGGTTTAGACATTATTGGTGTTTTTCATACTGTGCATCAGCCAGGTAAAAAGATACCTGTTTCTCAGAGAAACAAAAAAAATCCAACAAAAAACCAAATCAGACATCAACAATTTATTGTCATGCTATCAATGATTTTTCACAATTGCATAGTTGTGAATTTTTTGAGAAAAAGCACTGGTTTACACTCAAACATATTTTTTTTAACTTTTCCATCATTTAATGCCTTCATTTTGATTATTTGAGTGTTGTTTAGTACCTGTAATCACTGAACTTCACTAATTACTGTGAAGATAATAAAAGCACTGCTATTTCAGAAGTCAGACTTAGATATAAATTAATTATTTGGATGTTAAAATATGCTTATCACCAAAACCATTAAAAGAAAAAAAAATCAGTGGTAGCTTGGTGAGCTTTCATACAAATTCTTTGCACTATACATATTTCTAGGGGGGATTGCATTGCATTGCATCAGCCTATTACTCAGAGTTTTTCCCACATAACCTTTCATCTCTTGGGTCTGAGCTTCCTCGGAATTCATGGAGGTTTATGCCAGAGTGGCTCCACTTAGTGAGTTCCTCATGGAGTCATCTGGATTTACAAAATTTACATTAAAGTCAGTTGGCTGCCTGGGGAATTCTGGTGGAAATGCATCTTGAAGAGCGCAGGACGTTTGACCCTGTGACAATTTGTTTGGTTTTTTTTTTTGCTGCTGAATTTCAGAATATGTTTCAAAATTTGCTTGGTTTTAATTGTAGAAAAATCTTCTGTAAAAAGTCTTATAATAAAATTAATTAACCTAATATTTGTTCCGAGGGCTTTTTTTTTTATTCTGCTCCTCTTTTGTCATGTTTAATTGCTGTCATGGAATGCAACCCCGGCTGCTCTTTTATTTCCTTTCTCCTTGATATTTACAATTGTATGTATATGTGTGTGTTTGTGTGAGTGTTGGCATTTAAGGCACCAAGAATGGATTTTTTAATCAGGCAACAGAGGAGAGACTGTGCAGTCTTCCTGTCACTGATAAAATAATATTTCCATCCCTATTGCTAAATATTCTTGGTGTATTCAGAATAAATATACAGTGGCTTCTCTTGACTTTTTTCCTTGAAGACTCATTGGACTTTTCCCTTTCAGGAAAACACAGCTCTTCTTTATTTTGTAAAAATTCATATTTGTCGTGACCTTGGGTTAGGGCTTTCTTTTATATGCTTTCAGTGAAATCATTTCCTTTTGATGAAAATGATTTTCAGTATTCTTCTATAAAATTAAAAAAATAAAGTACAGATAAAATGCTAAAAAATTGCAAAGCAGCTACTGAACAGAATATTGCACTCAGCAATATTGGTTTTGCTGAAGTTCATATCTCTTTTCCTTGCTATCACTTTACAGAATTTTAATACAAACAGACTCTTGAACTCCAGTGGGAGTCAAAATAAGATAAATTTCAGTTATTCTTATCCCTATACCTTGAAAATTGAGATTTTCAGATGATGTCAAAATAGAAGTGTAAATTATCATGTAACTGTGAGCTAATTTTCAAATTCTCTGGGAGCTTTGGTGTTCATTGGTTGAACATTTTGCAAATCTCTTCAAGTTTTGTTCATTGTTTTATTTTCTAAGATTTGTAGTGAAAAATTCTCCGCCTGCTTTCAGATACTGTAATTAAAGAATCAGTTCATGCAAGCCTATTTTTAAAAATAAAGAAAAAGTGAAACTATAAAAAGAGGTTATTTTAGAAGGAGGCATAAAAAACAAAACAGATTTCTAGATCAATTAACCTTTCCATATAAAAAAAAAGATATTAAAACTTGCGGAAGCTTCTATTTTACAATGTGCTACAGTACAAGTAATAATTCTTTCCTGAGAATTGGTTTGTTAAGAAAGATAAAATTGGAAATATTTTCTTTAGAACACACAGCAAAGCCACCATTTTAAGAGCTAGAAGACACTCTCAATTTCAACTCTCAACCCCAAAATTGAACAGGGCTGGGGACTGGGGCAAGACTTTTTGACTTGTGATTGTTTCTGCAGTTTCTTCTGCTGCAATAATATGACTTTTATCTGTGTGCTGTTGCAGATGATGATTTTTGAAACACACACAGTAATAAAGTGATGCCAATTCACAGTGCTCAGACGTTCCAAGTTGAAATCCTGACCATGAAATGCTCGTGCAGTTTCTCACTGAGGCTTGGGGCTGCCCAAAAAGAAAATATCCAACCTCACACACCTTCACCGTGATGAACACAGCACAGGCTGAACCAGGACATTTATAATAATTGTTATTTCCTCTTCATCACGCAGAACTTTAGTGTGATTTTCACAGTTTCCATAAGAGACTCAGACGTGGTTTCAGTGCTTCCATTGGAACTTCTGTTAGGGGTGATGCCCCAGTGCAGCCAGGGATTGTGTGGTGTTTTTACCTAATGCCACCGTCACTCTTGAAAATGGGGTTTTGTAATTCAAGGAGTGCTCCAACCCCTCCTTTGTGCCTGGTCACAGAGCCTGGGTGTGAGTCCAGCCTCACATCCAGCTGGAGATTTTATTTAACCTTCAGCATGATGGCCCTCATTCACTCTTTGAAATACTGGGCTTCTTTGGAGTCCTTGGAGGAATATAATTCTTCCCGTTGCAAACAGATTCTGCCTTCTATTCACAAGGGATTCTCAGGAGGGAGAAGATAAAAAGCACCATGTTTGTCAATAGCTGCTTTGATAGGCAGGATCAACCTTAATCTCACACCTAAATCCTGCCTTCCACCTCTGATCTGATGAAGGACGGGGAGCTCACTGTACTGGATGTGGCTGGAGGTGGCTGCAGGATTAACTCCAAATATCAGTGTGGTGTATCTGGAATGTCCCTTCTGACAGAGAGGTGCGACTGATTTTGCAGCTAAGGGCGCGTCTAAATAGGAACTGTCATGTGTATGGGGAATCTTCTGGGATCAGAGTGGCACTTTATCTCAGAGCAAACTTTTTGTCTGTTTGACTGATCTGAATGTGTGGGAAAGCTTCTTTACCTTGAGGGTGAGCAGAGCAGTGGAACAGTTTAACCAGAGAGGCTGTGGAGCCTCCTGCCTGTGCGATCAGCTCTGGGTAAACCTTGTTTAGCAGGGGAGTTGGACTAGGTGATGCTCAGAGACTCCTTACAGCACCAATAATTCTGTGATTCTGTGATGGGTCCTGTAATTCTGGGATTCTGGGATTCTGCAAATCTGTAATTCTCTGATTCTGTGATTCTGTAGTTCTGGGATTCTGTGATTCTGTGATTCAGCAAATCTGTGATTCTGCAGTTCTGGGTTTCTGCAGTTCTGGGATTCTGTAATTCTGCAGTTCTGGGATTCTGTAATTCTGCAAATCTGTAATTCTGTGATTCTGTAGTTCTGGGATTCTGTGATTCTGCAAATCTGTAATTCTGTGATTCTGTAGTTCTGGGATTCTGTGATTCTGTGATTCTTCAGTTCTGGGATTCTGTGATTCTGTGATTCTGTGTTTCTGCAAATCTGTAATTCTGTGTTTCTGTGATTCCGTGATTCTGTAGTTCTGGGATTCTGTGATTCTGCAATTATGTGATTCTGCATTTCTGTGATTCAGTGATTCTGCAGTTCTGGGATTCTGGGATTCTGTGATTCTGCAAATCTGTAATTCTGTGATTCTGTAGTTCTGGGATTCTGTGATTCTGCAGTTCTGGGAATCTGCAATTCTGCAATTCTGCAATTCTGGGATTCTGCAATTCTGCAGTTCTGGGATTCTGGGATTCTGTGATTCTCTATTCTGTTTGTTGTCCTCTCAGAGAAAATATGGGGCTGTCACAGACCTCATTTTGAGACTCTGCTTCACCAGCTGAAGCCACAAATTCTGCTGCTTTTGGTTTTGGAGCTCTCTCTCTTAGATCTTGAACCTGATACAGGTGGTGGCCATTGGACAGACCACACATTCCACTTATTATTATAAATTTCTCTGTGAGGTCTTCACTTGTGGCTACAAAAGACCACAAAGCAACAAAGCAACTTTGTGTTTTTTACTGTCCACACAAACCATGTGAGCTTTAATCAATTTTTTAAAATGAACTGTAAATCTCAGTGCTGCTGTAACCCCTCTGAAGTCAAGCCATGGTCTGATCACTCTAGACTGAAGCAGCAAAAATTGTGGCATAGAGTGGTAACTCTAGTTCCTATTCCTACCTATGAACGTATGAAATCTGACAGCCCAGATCATTTAAATCTTTGTGTACCTGTGTAATCTTACTCACCTGAGATAAGCACACAGATAAGGAGAAGAATCCAAGCAGCAAGGGAGAAAATACAGGGTTAAAAACAACCAAGTACTTCAGCAGTTTTTGGTGTGCCGATTTTAATGAGAAGAAAAGAAAAATACAGAACAATTTTCCTTTTTCTGTTTGCTGGAGTTTATGTTTTTGGCTTTAACCTGTTCAGCTTTGCATTGTGCCACAGCAGAAAATAAAGTGTCAAGTCAAAATATGCAGGCATTCTGGAGATTCCTTGTTGGACAGCTGTGGATGGCTGCTTTCTTCCTGAGTGATTACCAATAAATATTCCTGTCACAAATACTGACTTGAATTTTCTGGAAAGTAATTAATTGCACAATCAATCCTCTAACAGTTGCAGCTGCAAGACACAACTTAGCTTTTTCCCACTAATAACAGGGCTGTGCTTAACTGTTCTGAACGCCACCACTACTCTGCACATCTGAGAATAACATTTTCCATCCCCCCACAAATTAGTCCTGGCATTTTCTGTGAGCATCTTATTGTGTTAGGAGGAAATTTAGAGAAATGGTGTGGGAAGGAACACTGTGGAAGAGGGGAAGCATTGCTGTTCTTCTCTCCAAGGCAATCTGGAGTTATTTTGCAGTTGTTCTGCATGTTGGGGAAGGAACAGCTTTCAGCTTTAGTCTGGGTGTACTCCACCGCTGTCCTAGAGGCGATGATATGATGGCAGGGTTGGAAAGAGAAGTTTATCTGGGAAGTAGCAGAGAAATATGTAATTGTGCCAATTCCTAAAAAAGAAAAGGAAAAAAGCTCATTTTTGGTGACCACCAGGACTATATTCTTAGTATATTCACTCCCTCTATTATAGGAACATCCTCTCAGTATTACCAATAGTTCTATGTAATACCTGCCTCTTTCACAATACTTTGTGTACAGCCCTTCTAAAATACTTTGGAAAATCAAGTGGAAATTCTCAGTTTCTTGAGGAAAATGTGAGTTGCGTATTGGTTTTGAGAGAACAATGTTGTTGCACATCTTTTCTGTATGTAGAAATAATAAATCCTTTTTTATATATGATACTGAAATTAACTATGTATATTTTATTTGCAGCCTCTGGGAGAGTATAAAGACTTGAGAGATTATATATTCCTGTTCCCTAAAATCCAGCATCTATTCCTGCACAATGTTAAAAAAACCCTTGCTGAGAATCAACCTAAAACCATTAATTCATGTCCCTTATTGGCAGCTGTTCTGCTTCCATCAGTCAGTACCAGTGTGACCAAAACTCTTTCCTCCACTCCAATCCTGTCTTCTGATGGAATGGCATTTTTAGGGAAAAGAGAAAAAAAAAATCACCGGGAAAAAACACCATCTCCTTAAATGATCCTCAATGAACCTGAGCATTGCTGTTTTTTCACTAAATATGCCCTACAACACTGAGTTTGCTCTGCTTGCTGTATTGGCACAGCAAACAGACAGAAAGACACAATTCAAACTGACAGTCTGAACAGCACATGCGAGGGGACAGTAATTAGCTGAAACACAGAAAAATGGACACAATTTTCTTCCAGTTGGTGTCTAAAAACACTTCCAGGAAAATAAGCATCTAATGTATGTAATATGCATTCTGATTGGTTTATTCTAGGAGGGAAAAAAATGGGGGAAGAGGGAAACTAATAAAGAAAAACTAGTGAAGGGTAGTTATCAGAGAGAGGATAAGGAACCTATGCAGAGCCTTGCCAGACATCTGTAAGAAACAGAAGCTGCAGGAAATGCAGGTATGGCACTGGGCTGGAAGCACGTGCAGGGTGCAGGAATAACCTCTGCCAGCTCCTGCGAAACTCCCCATTCCTGAAGGCTGCTGAAAGCATCAGAAAATGTGATCTTTACAAAGCGAGAAACAGCCCCTGCTCATGCCCACAGTTTAACCCCAGAGAGGTGAAGGCTGCCTGTTTGATTAAGCAGAAATAATTACAGTGCCTTGTGAGAGAGTGGCCAAGCTGCCTTTTACTGTCTAAAAACAGTTCTGCGATTTCTGTTTGCTCCAGTGACTCAGACAAGAGGCAGGTGCAGGTGCTGCCACAGTGGTGAGGACAGACAGGATGAAATTGTTGTGTCACCAGCGAGACTGAGCCGGTGAGGCGAATTAAAAACTGTAATTATGACCCAAGTCTTTTAAAATATTGTTCACAGATGATGGTAAAGGAATAAGTCTGAAAGCACTGTTAGTCAGGCAGTAGTTCTGCTTCCATTGAAGTTAAAATCTCTTTAATTTTGGCGGTACTGAACTGAGACATATTGATCATTGTCAATTCACTTTTAATTCCTCAACACTCCTAACACAGAGCTGTGTGCTCCAGGTAAAGCTGGCAGCAGTGGGGAGCAAACTGCTGCTACATTTCTCTGTGGATTGAAATGAGAGAGCATTGAGGCGACTGGAGGAGAAGGTATCTGCACTTTCATGACTGCCACGTTCCAATCTTTGGCTTTCAAAATCAGCATCTCCTTCTTTGTGCAGCAGTCCCCGAGGGAGAGCCACAGGCTCCTGTTCCACACTCAGTTCTGTCCTGCTCTGCTTAACAAACGGACTCCAAAGTGGTTTTCTCCTTTACACTCTGTGCTTTGAATCCTGGGACTTACCTTCACAAGAGCTGCCTGAGCCTCGCAGGGAAACTGCTCCTCAGCTCTCCCTCCTGCCCTGCTGCTCAGGCCAGGCGAAGGGACAGGGACACATCTCTGCAGCATCCCCACACCCTCTCAAAAACCTGCCACCCATCCTTCACGCCCACGAGTTTCCAGCTGGCAATGTATGTTTTTAATTTAGCTCACGTGGTTATACATGGGCAGGTGAGAAGGGCTCATTTCCCTTTTTCATTTCTTTTTTTTTTTTTTTTTTTCCTCCTGTGGTGGTAAATGCATTTCATCTTGTAACTCTTACTTTGGATTAAAAAGCTGTTGCCTTTGGCAGTGAAGCAGCACAGCAGGCTGAGGAAAGTAAAGCCTCCTTTCATTGCCATGTTTGAAACTAGAGGAAGTCATCATATTACTTTAACAAGCAGAAATGAATGAAAATGTTTAATACGATTATGCAAGCACGAGGAGCTGTTCTGGCTGCCACAGCTTTTGCTCCGTGTGATTCATCGTGCTGAGGGATAACGCGATCCTCTCTTTTCCCCTAAGAGCCAAGTCAGGATTTTGTTGTGAAGACTCCTGCAAGGTGAGATCTCTCCAAGGATCTGTTTCTCTCTTTTCAGAACATCAAGTCCTCCAACACTGGGCTGAGCTGCAGATCTGGCATCGAGGGTTTTTTTGCCACTGAACATTTCATCGCTCGCACTGAAATATCACCGAGGAAGGAGCACCATTCTTGTGCCCCAGCTTCTGCTGTGGGGACCTGCAGGATAAAATCAGCTCCTGGCCCTGCTGCCCAGAGCAAACCCCTCGAAACAAAGCCACTCCACAAACCCCTCTGTCACAAAGGCAGCTGTGAGGTGACTGGGGTGCCAGGGTGATATTACCTCATTAACATGGTGCTGATTATGATTTGGTGGAGAACACGGGAATTCATCCTATCTAATTTTGGGTGTTGTTTTGAGAGCTGGCTAAGCTTTGTTTGCATTGGGGAAAAAAGTTGCAGCTGATGTTATCAGCGTCATTTCAGTCTTGGAAGACTGGATTTTCTTGTGGTGCTGACTATTTTTCTCTAATAACTATATTATTCCTAAAAATTATTTTCATTTTTCTTTAACTGCTTTTATTTTGAAGAAATGACAGAATCATGGAATAATTGAGGCTACAAAGGAGCTCCTGAGATTGTTGAGTCCAGTCCCTCTGCTCAAAAAAGGGTCAACTTAAGTCAACTTCACAGCAGATTTCCTTAGGACCATGTCCAGAAAAGTTTCTAGCAACTCCAAGGATGGAGTTCTCAACAGCTTCTCTGGGAAACTTGTTCCCAGTATTTGATTATAACTACCAAAAAAAAAAAAATTTAAAAAAAAATAAATAAAAATTAAAGCCATATGTTTAATTGGAATTTTATGTATTTTAGCCTCTTGCCCTTTCCCTGGGCAGCACTGAGGTCACAGCGTATTCTTTACCCCTCCTTTCAGCTGATTTTACACATTAATAAGGATTCCCCTCAAATCTTCTCCAGGCTAAACAGCCCCAGCTCTCTCAGCCTTTCTCCATATTTTTCAGTCCATTAACTGTCTTTGAGGCCCCTTGCTGGGCTCTTTCTGTGGGTCCATGTCTCTTGTGTCAGGGAGCTCAGAACTGGACCGCGCCTGAATCCATCCTGGGCAGAGGGGAGGGATCATCTCCATCAAACTCTTGGCAATGCAATCATAAATCAAAAATCAAACTATCCTAATGCCGCCCAGGCTGATTTTGCCCTACAACACAAACCACTTCTGAATTTTGTCATAATTTAGTGTTTTCTGTGAAGCTCCCGCTTTTAAGATGTCATTTTTTATGCAAAGAACCAATCCCAGCAAGAAGTGTGACAAGTCCTGGCAGCATTAATAGCGTTCCTCACACCTCTGTTCTGACACACATAGCCCCAACTTCACCCAGACTCAAAGCTGGCCTCGTTACTGCACTAATTAGCCCACGGTGATAAGACCAGCTTCTCCTTAATGAGGTTTTATGGCTTTTGGCCTGGAGCTGACTCATACCTGGCCAGATCTGAAGAAGGATGGGATTAACACACAAAGTCTGCACGTGGCTGAGAAGATGGGCCTTTCCCCTTAGGCTGGAAATAAATTAGGGAGAAAATGATTAGTCCCTGTGATATTGGGGCACTGTTTATAATCAGGTCTCTAATGTGTGAATATAGTTTGGGTAATGCATAAAAGCACAATACCCCTGATAACATCCTCAGCATTTTAAAAAGGGGCAGCGATTTTGCTGATTGAGTATTTTTTGGTTTTATCTTAGGGATGCAGATAGGTGTGATTTAGTGTTCTTATTTAATCCACTGGTAGTGAATCTCTGAATGATAGTTTGGTATGATTCTGTCTTGTGACTTTTCTAATTTTCTACCTTCCTTTCTACTTTTTGATTGAAGTTACTCAAAGTAACCTAAGCAACAAGTAATGTAGAAGAGCTGCACTTCCTATTAATCTCTCATTCCCATTCTTTTCATCATTACCAACACAATGCAAAGCCACATATCTATAGGTGGGTTCCTGTAATGATTTATTGTATTCTTTGAGCCTTAATTCAGAAGCAGGCCCATGTTGTACTAAGCTAAGTAGAGAACAGTACAAATAAATAAATGAATAAATAAATAAATATATTTTCAGTTGCAGAGAGGACAATGCGCTTCAGGCAGAGAAGGGTTGGTAGGCGCAAGAAACAAAGCAGAATGGTGTTTTGGAAAGATGAAGGAATGCTTAGAAAAGAATTCAGCAAAAGTTACAGACTATCTTTTTCCTAATAAATGACAGCATCATGACATCATCCAGGTATGGTGACGGAGCAATCACCTGCGAACAGATTGAGGATGATTTTCATGGGTCTTGCAGGATATTTTTATTTCCACAGAAAGGAAAGCATGAGAGTAAGAATACAGCCACATGGAATTATACAGGAATTAACAGGAACTGGGGAGCAGGAAAAACGGTGTCTGATTGTTTGCTGACTGGAAATGAGAAGGTACCTTTGTTTCAGGGTTTTTGTTGGAAATGGAAAGGAGAATTTTTCTGGGTGGGTGGAGGTTTTTTGTTTGGTTGGTTGGGTTTTTTGGGGGTTTTTTTTGGTTTTTTGTTTTGGGTGATTTGGGGGGGTTTTTTGTTTATTTGGTTTTGGTTTGGTTTTGGTGGGGTTTTTTTTGTTTTGGATAGTTTTGGTTGTTTTTTTTTGGTTTTTTGGGGTTTTGTTGGTACTAGAGAGTTTTGCGTGGATGGAACACAGTTGGTTTCTGTGACCTACCTTTGATAGAGCATAGTACTGAAATGTTCACTTGAGGATTATTTTATGATGCACATCTTGGCTTCTTTCCCTGCATCTTTTGTAAGACAATATTTCACATTCAGAGGCATTTTTTTCATTTCCACGATACATTGGATGGCAAATTTCTTCTTTTATAAAACTGGTCTGAAGCTCGTATTTTTCAGACACCTCTGTTGAGAAAGAAATCTCTGTATCTTGTGATGCTGGAAGGTATTTCTAACGATGAAACATGAGCCTTGCTAATTTAAACGATTCATTTGGATCTGAAAGACTGTGATTTTCATCACTAGAAACACATTGGCTTATGTAAAAGCAGGTGCATGTAAGTTTAGCCGTTCCATCCATCCTACTTTCACTTCCTCGCAGATGAATTCTTCGTTTTCAAAGGTACGGCACATTTTGAGAGCACGGAGTTATTCTGTTAACTAGCAGTTGCTAATTACAAAAAAAGCAGTGCAGTTCTTCCTATAGATGTTGTAACTAATCAGGCACAAAAAGAGGTCTTCCATGAAACTCTGTGCAGCCATAGGAACGCAGTGGAACAGGTGTTTTAGGGACAGCACTGAAGTCTTTTGGTTTTTGTGTTTTTTAAATGTACAAGAACATTTCACAGATGATTTTTAAAAAAAAAATGAGAAGTCATGAAGTTTTATTATCAGATCTCTTTCACAAGTCTGGTGTTTCTCTGTTTTCCCCCAAGGGATATAAATTAAGATATTATCTCTGCGGTACTTGCAGATGAATCTCTGCAGCATTGCCTTTTGGAGAAAATAAATAAATAAATAAATAAATAAATAAATCCAGGCCATTTGGAGAAAACTCAGCATTCATAAATATTATTGGCTTATCCACAGACAACAATATAGGATTGAACCATTTAGTACCAACTTACAAATCTTTAGGAACCTGCAAATCAGTTTTATTCCTTTTTTAAGCAACGTAAATGGCTGTGGTTTGATGGCTTGATTTCTTTGGATTGTCATAAACTGGGAATCAAATCTGCCATTTCTTGTGACAATATGATTTTTTAAGCGTATTTTATTGAAGGAACCTGAATGTTAAACACTTCTTGAGGCCAACAGATTGCCCCCATGCACTGTCCAACATGAAGCACTCAGTGAAAATCTGTGAAAAGTGAATTTCAGCCACAAAAGCTCAGCTCTTGCACTGAGGTGAGGCCAAGGTTTTTGTCCCTTTTCTATCTTTCCTTCAACTCCGCACATTTTTTTCAGGGTTCAGATTAATTCAAAGCAATTTTGCTCCAGAACATGGAATAGAGAGGCACAGAGCTGATTGTGAACCTGAGTCTGATTTTACAGGCTGGAGGCAAAATGTTTTTTTCCCTTCATGTCACCACATGGAAACTGTCAGTATTTTAAATTCTTGGTAGAACACTAGGAATGTGATGAGCTGTAAGTGTGAAACTCCTGTTTTCAGATATCTCTCCAGTGAAAAAAGAAAAAAAAGAGAGACAAAGTCAAGAAAATATAGGTGTAAAGGAGCCTTCTCAGACTGGAGTGACCTTAATTTCATCCATGATCTGTTGGAAGGCTGTGTAAGGTGCAAATGTAAAAATTTTTTACTTAAGTATGTCACTCTGACTGCTAATAAGATGTTATTTAGACTGTGGAAGTAATTACCTCAGGAAGTAATTAAGGTAATTCTAATCCTCATGCTCCAGACTTTAAGACTATATTCAGTGATGGGAGTATGAGACTTAGAATTCCTGAGTTCTGTATGAAGTTTGAACTCCGTGGTGAGCCTAAGCCTTGGCCCTAATGACTTCTAGGGGCAATGAGTTTTGTGGTTTAATAACATATTGTGTGAGGAAGAATTTCCCCTTAGTGGTTTTAATTATTTACAGACCCAAATTTCTAAGCTTGTTCTTCTTTTTTGATATTCCAGGTCCATCCCCTTTGGATTTATCAGCTGCAAACCCAACAAAGCTCTATATACTTCCAGACACTCACATTTATTTTACACACTGCCACTTTCTCCTTGAGAAGGGAGAACAAGGGAAAAGGGAATTTTAAGAGCAAGGAATATTGTTTTAAAGGACTGAACTGAACTGAGTGACACAATTATATGTTTGGCAAATGTTTCTACCTTTGAAGCAATACCAGTCGAAGCCTGAGGGAGACAAAGTTTTAGAACATTAGAGCCACGAACTTTCGTTTTAATAATACATGAAGTTGCCTTAATAAATCCTTATGGAAACTGTAACAGCAGAAGGTAATGACTGGTTTTAGTTAATGACCCATTAAAATGTTAGCAAAACAACAGTAACTGTGATATTCGTTGAGACTCAGCTTCAAAGGGACAATTAATATTAAAATCTGACGTTGATTTATTAAGCAATCCATTTTTAAGGTATTACTTTCTACCTGGAGCAATGAATGCACACTGCAATGGCAGTGTTGGTAAATCAGCAATTCCATGAGGCTTAATAATCTCTTTTGCTCCAATCAGGCAACGGAAGAAAGAAATAGCTGCCCTTCCCCTCAGATGTTATTGCTGAGGTAAATTTCTGCCTTGGATGATGCTCTGAAATAATGTTCCTGCTGTGGGTCTTAACTGGACACCCAGACATCTGAGCCATCCAAAAGCAGCAGAGATGGAGACCTAGTTCTGCCTAATTAGGTCAGGGGAAAGGACCTTCCATCAATTCCAACAAATTAAAAAAAGCCTCTTGCAACCAAGAAGCTGCATGGGCTGAGAAAACCAAACGCACTTCTTAATGTAATTACTTCTTAACTATTTTTGTGCATGGGCCACAGCCCCCAACTTTCAGTTCTGCAGCGCTGCACAGTTCTGCACAGCACTGTGGCTGTACCTGCTGTTGGAATCAGCGCTGCTTTGGCAAGGCTGGCCTCTCTTTTGTGGTGATAATTCTCTTTTTATGTGTATTACAGGCTTGTGTCATGCGTATGTCTGCTTTTGCTTTGTTTCCATGTCAGATAAGGTAAAGCCAAAGAAATCTATCTTCAAGGGAAAGGTGCCAAAGTCCATGCTGGCACTTTTTGAGGAACAGGCTCCATGTTTTGGGGTGAACCTCATGAAATTGCTGTGTTTTGTGCATTAAGTTTTATGTTGTTCTAAGAAATTTCAGAATTATTGAACGTGGATTTCATCTTCATCGCTTCTCAGAAGCAAAGGCAAATTCCCCAGGGAAAGCTTTCCTTGGGTTCACACAAAGCTGAAAATCAAGCGCATTCTGGCCGTGTTCATTAGCTGAGCAACCCCCTGGTCCCAGCAGGATTCCTTCCCCCTTTCCTCCCTCCAGTGCGTGCCAGCCTGTGCCATGGCCTGGACCCCTGTGGCCTTTCAGGAGAGCTTCACTGCTTCACTGGGAATGAAATATTTTTCTCCTTCAGCTCTGCAGGTGGAGTCACCAGGATACAGAAATATAATATATATTATACAATATCATATAAATATAAAATAGATAAATATTATATTTATATATAATAAATATATATAAAATTATATAGAAATAATTGTATATACTTATATAAATATAATATAAAATGCGTGGCTGAGGGCTACCACTTCCAGCCCCTCGAGGGCTTGAGTACCCTGATATTTGGGGTTTTTTTGGTAGTTAGATCCCTTCCCCTTGTTAGTAAACAGCACTGGGGCAGGGCTGAGGTGCTCAAACATTTCTCTGGGGGTGAAATTGCAGCGCCAGTTCCAGCACAGGAACCTGGGAAGAGGCGAGGTCTCCCATCCATCACAGGGTGGCACATGGCAAAGCCATGCCAGGAGGTGCTTTCCTGCCTGGGCCTGCCCAGGCGCAATCAAAGTGGTCATTTAACAGCAATTATTAGCCACCTATCCTCCGAGTGGCCCTCCTGCCAGAGATACTTTGGTCAGTCAACTACAGAGAGCATTCATCTGATGTTGACCCACGGCTTTGTTCTCCCTTGTGGTTTGTGCGTGTGTGTGTGTGTACTTCAGCTGTGGAACACTTGGACTGTTTGCCAATCCCTTTGAGATGTCTGTCCACGAAGAGTTTACTTCTGAAGCCACTGGGCCAAGGGAAAGTGAGCCTGACTGCTCACTGCCCTCTCAGGTACAAGGGGAGGGAAGGTGGAGCTGAAACAGAAGGCAAAAAAAAAGCAAAAAAAAAGCAATTTGCCTGTGAAGAAATGCGGAGAAATTTGTCTGTGGAGAAATGCCTTTTGTGTAATCCAAAATCCTTTGTATGCCCTTCAAAAACTAACAGCATCACTGCAAAAAAAAATATTAATAAAGGCAGAGCTGATCTGTGAGTCAGTGACAGATCCACCAACTGTTTATCACTGATCTATTGCAAAGTGAAGTTTTCACAGAGTGATTTTTTCAATATGACACTGGAGCATGAAACAACTGACCCCAATGAAAGGTTCCCCAAATGCAGCGCTGTCTTGAGCTTTGCCTCTTTGAAGAGAAAGCAGATTTATTTGGGGTTATTGCCATGTCAAAGGAAATTAGTTCGGTCATGCTGTTTCCTTATTGGTACCTCCTACTGTTTGCAGTTGCTGGGAATCACTAAAAACACTCTAGATCTGCTTTAGTTGATACAGACAGTGTTTTATTTCCGGAGAATGAGGCCTGCTTTTTTTAGGAAGCATTATTTAAACATCTGCTCAAGAAGCTGTCTCCTGTCCAAAATGTCTTGACCTATTTTTGAGCCTTTCTTTCTCTTCTCCACAGGTGAACTGTGGTAAGACACAGCTCTAAAAACCTCAGGAGTTCTCTGGGATGATAAAGGGAAGTGGAGCTGAGGCATACTCAGAAAGGCAACTTTGCCTTTTAATTTATAGCAGCAACAGCACCTCAGCAGCAGTTCCATGTGACAAAAATTCTAATGCTGCCTTGCCCTGAGAAAACCTTCCCATGTCAGTGACAGCACTGTGAAAGACAGTGATCATTTTGATTTCAGCTTGGGTAAAGCAAAATCTGAGCTGTGTATAAAGGCAGTGGTCAGGCAGAGGTGAGAGAGGGAGATTTTTATTTGGCCTTGGGTTTTTTTTAGATTTCTTGGCCCAGTTTTGTGCAGCTGATGCAATCTATATATTTTTTAAAATTTATTTAGGAAGTGCTACCAAAAATCATACAGGGAGTGATTCTATATATTTAATGTGCAGCTGAAGGGGTGAGTTAAAATAAAAGCCCAGGCCACGCTACCTTAAGCTTACTTAAAACACTTCACTTTGGTGTTTACCTAATCCAGCTCTGATGCTTGGGATGAGCACTTTGGTTGGAATTTTAGTGAGGCTGGGGCTTGGATAAATGCCAGCTTGCTGATCCTCTGACTGATGAAGACTGAGGAAAACAACTGGAAGATTTGGCAGAAATTACATCAGCATCCCTGATTGAGAGTGTGCACCTGCCACTTGCTGCTCAATCCGTAACTCAGGTCTTTCTAAATTTACACCTGCTCCTTTCTCATGCGCAGCTAAGAGTTGTTGACAAGATTGTGTTTTATTATCTGTGCATCCATTTCTTTTCCCTAATGTGGGATGTCAGGGCTCAGCATGAGGCTGTTTGGAGCTTCAGCTGGGCTGGGTGTCAGGAGAGAGCCTGGCGTGACCTGCCACGTGCTCAGACACATTGAACCAGACCCAGATGTGCTGGGAAGAGGGGAAAAATGTCTTGAGCATGAGCATGAACGTGGTTGCTGAAAATATGCTTATTTTGGGAAGGGAAGGGGCCTTGCTCACCTGCCGAAATAAGTTTGGTTCCATCTGGCTACAGGTTTCAGATGTTCCCGTCCCTCTGGAGAGGAACTAACCCAGGAGCTGTGGCATAATGAGAATGGATCTTGTGGAATAACTGCAACCAAACTGACTAAAATATATCACAACAAAACAGATGCTGAGAGGAGTTAGCTGGGTATAGACTGTCCTTCCCTCGCCATTCTCTCTTTCCCTCCTCTCCACTCCTCACGTTTTATTCTTTAACATGCACAGATTCAGAACCAAGAATAACTGAGATAACAGCTCTGCATGTTGTTCATCCAGCTCGGAGAGAAGGTCGAGGTAATTTTAGCTAATTACAGAGGGCAAAACTGATCCCCAGTTACCTCTGGTAAGGTATTAATACAGCTTTCACAGGAAGATAAGATCTTTCATAAGATTCTTCATAATGTTATCTCTTAGAAGTATCTCCATAACAATATATATAGTATTAGAGAGATATATATAGTTGTACTTGCATTTTTAATGACTTGGATACTTGTAGAAAAAAAAGAACGTGCTAGGCAGACGACAGAAGGGCTTGAGAACAAACTGCAAGGAGGCTCTCATGAATTAGAAATCGAAAATTATGTTTAGAAAATCAGAGGGAATGGAAGAGTCTCTATAAATTCTGAGGTTATTATGTCCATTGCTCTAGGGTTTTGTGCAAAAAACCTTTTGGCAGCAGAGTATCACTGCAGGACTATCACTAGGGCTGCCTCCTGGCAGGAAGATGCTGATATTTGGAGGGTGCTGGAGGCAGGAAAACCCTGCCTGACTCCCCAGAACATGTTGGTCTGATGCACTTCTGCCAACAGGAGCGTGGAAATGCAGTAAAGTGTCCCTCCTGCTGCCCCCATTTGTCACCCCATGCTCAAAACCCAAGAGCACAGGTTTGAAAGGATGAGATCCATATCCCGGTGTATTCCTGCTTGCCTTGGAGGAGGACTCCAACTCGTTTTGCCTCAGAGAAGATGAGGTTTCTATGGCATCCTGTGGCATCTCCTAAGTCACACCTGGTCTGTGTGAAGAAAGAATGGGAAAAGACTACTTTGGGAAAATGTAGGAGTGAATGAACTGCCACAAGAAGAGAGGATAGCTGGGATCAATAAATTTTTTAATGTTTGTTGGGTGATAAATTGAACCCAGCTCTCTCTCTGCTGGGTGTGGCACAAATGCAGAAGTCAATTTTCTCCTCTTCTGCCTGTCCTGAGAGAATCCAGCCCATCAGGACCTCTGGGCCACTGCAGGGAGACTGTCAGGGTACTTTTAGGGGTTTCCCAATGTGCTCTCCACTTATTCCCCTTTTATCCCATTTTGCAGTACCTAACACTTCCCTGTGAACCACCATCACACTGGGAACTAAATAAGGTTGTGAGTTCCAAAATTATGAGAACACTTCAACTTGGCTTTTACAATATGGGCAATTTCAGTGCCCAAATCCCTTGGTGGATTAGCCATTGGCTTCCCAGGGCTTCAGTTCTTCTCTGATGCAGGAATAACAACACACTCCAAACTTACAGGGATGTTGTGGGAGATAAATGCACAAAAGGTTGTCAAGAGTTCTGAGGAGGCAGTAGGAGCAGCTCTAAGGTGAGTCCTGAGGAGGAGTTTGGATCACATTGCTTCATATCACTTTAAAAAAAAA
>VZRL01000894.1:330820-342932 GCA_013397895.1 Origma solitaria | reverse complement strand
GGCGAGTGTCGGCGGAGCCGCGGGGCTGCAGGCGGGGCTGAGCGCTCGCTGGGCGGACGAGCGGCCCCGCAGGCTCCGAGCAGCCACCAGCCGAGCCAGGCGAGGGCGAGCCCGGAGCGGGGAGCGGGGGAGCGGCGGGGGCATGTGGATGTTGGCCGTCGCCTTGCTCCACAGCATCTCGCATGGTGAGCCCCGCCCGGGGACCCTTTCCCTTGTCCCCTGCGCTCCGCGGGTCACGGCGCTGCCCGGCGGGGTCGGACGCGTCTCCTTCTCGCGCCAGGAGAAGGGCGGGAGAGCTCTGTGATCGCTCAAAGTCGCTCACCTCGCGAAGGGACAGCCCGCAAAAGTGAGCGGCTTTTCCTGCAAGCACCAGAGCATCCTTCGCGGGGGGAGGCACCAAGGACATCTTCCTCCCCTGCCGTCCTCCCGGTCCCCCCTTTGGCAAAAGGACGTGTTCTGAAACGGGAGAAATAGCTACTACCCCTGTGTCATTTGCCACCCTGCATAGGAAGGAAAACTAATATGTGCGGTATTTGGAAGACCGTAGTTTGTGTTGTATGTTCTGTAAAGGTTACATGTGGTAGCTGTATCTGTTTTTTCTGCCGGGTTCTAACAGTTTCCTGTGAATCTTTACAGAAGCATCTCTTCCAAGAAGCTGAATTTAGAAATAGGTTTAAATAACATGTTTTGCACTCGTGGAAGGGCATCGGGTACAAGGAATGATTGGGGCAGGTTTCCAATGCACAGAGAAAAATTCTGTTTCATGATTAGCAAGTAATGACTACTTGAGGACTCATTTCTTAATATTAGCTATTGAAGACAAATGAGATCTCACCCCTCCCTCATCTTGTAAAGGTTGTTTAGCAGGATCTGATTACTCTTTATGTGAAAAGTCTGTAACCCTCGAGCTGGACGTGTACATGTAGGCATTTTGCCATTTTCCCACAAAGCTTTGCCAGCTCCCATCAGTCATGACCTGAAACAGCTGCTGATCACTTTTGCAAATTCTGAGGGCAGAGATTCGTCTGTGCCATAGCCTATGACAATTATCTGCTAGGGACTAAAATGACATCACCAGACTTCTTTTTATATGTGTCTGGAAGAACATCTAAATACAGAAAAACAATTGGAAAACTACTCCTTACAGTGAAGTCTTTGGTATGTGTATGAAAACTAACGGAAAAACAGAAGTTTAATATCTAATGACAAAACCTAACCTGCTATAATATGAGTGCTAAACTGTCAGGAATCCCAAGCTTCATAAGGAAAAAAATTAAATTACTGTGGTTTTCTTATTCTCAAACAATTGTTATTGTCATTTGAATGTGCTAGTTAAGAAACTGTATTGAAATTTTGAACTCATATAGAAGAATGTTTCAAATGTAATGAATTCAGCTTTTTCCAAAAAGGAGGTATTATGTCAATTAATTTTTTGATCAACCTTAAACTTCTACCTGAATATGGAAGTTAGTACAATTCGGTAATTCAGTGACCCAGCATCTAGCATAGTCTTTGAGTTTTTTTCTTTAAATAAACCTATTTTGATAGAATATATTTTTGATTAATTTACTGACTTGTAACTAATTAAACATAGCTTTTTTTTTCCTATTCACATTTTGGAAAATAGTAGGAAGACCAAAATAAGTAAGAAGTAATTCCCTCCACGTTGCTGTGCAGGGAAGACAGGAGATGTTATGCAAGACAGGTGTATCTTTTAAAGATTCCTGGCTTAACCTTCAGCTAAAAAATACTTAAAGCTCATTGTGTTGTGGTCATATCGTTTCAAGGAAGGAGATAGCAGAAGCAGACAGGATCCAGATACGCAGGACAGTGATGGGAGCAGGGAGGGATTCTGTGTGAGAGGAATGTCAGGTGGGGAGAGAGGGAACAGTCTGCTTAGGGAAGAGATGAATCAGCAGGGATGAGTGTGGATAGAACAGGATGGATGGAAGGTGCATCCCTGATGGCTCTGGAGACAAACATTGCCCACTGTGCCACGTGCCAAAGTCCTTCCCTGCACACGGCTGTGGCCTGCAGGGCACCCACCCCTGTGTGCTGAGGTGTGGGAGCCACGGAGGGGTTTGTTCGGTGCGTGCTTTTGGAAAATCGATTCCAGAATAGTGGAGAAAATGCATTTTCAACCTGCTCCCCACTCCACTGAACTGCAGTCCTTTGCAGGGAAGGCAGGAAAGCTCTTTTTACTTGCCCATTTTGTCTCTTGCACAGGTGATATGGACACTGTTTACTCAGGAGCAGTCACTTCATGATCACTTCAGCTCAGAAAAAGTCCAACTGTGGTAGCTGCTAGGAAAGGTAGGCCTTTAAAATGAACCACCATTACCTAAAAATAAATGTTGGTGGTTAAGAGAGCACTTTTGGCAGGCAGCTATTTAAAAAAAAGAGAAAAAAAAAATAGAAGAAAGATCTAATCAACTTCAAAAAACAATCCCCAAGGAAATGAAAAAGAAATATCACTGGACCAGTTTGTGTTGGAGCAGATCAGCTTCTCTGTGGAGTATGGAATCAGTGCTTTTCCTCCAGATCCATGAGGCTGACCTTGGCAGGTCTAGAGCAGCCCTGCTGTCCAAAGCAGAGTCAATTACTACAGCAGGTTGCTTGGGACTGTGTCCTGTCAAATTTGGAATAGCTCCAAGGACGGACACTTTGTGGGATACCTCTGCCAGTGTTTTTACCCTCACTGTGAAAGTAAATACATTTAATATATATATTTATATATGTACATATATACTATATATACACGTATATATATAATTTTATGTTTAAATGGAGCTTCTCAGTTTCCGTTTTTGTTTTTTGCCTTTAGTCTGTTCACTGAATATCACTGAGAAGAGTCAGGCTACAGAATCTTTACACCATCCCATCCAGTAATTTTACTCATTACTGAGATCCTCTTGAGCATTCTCCTCCTAAATAGTCACAGCTCTCTCAGGTTTTCCTCATGGATCAGATTCTCCAATTCTTTAACCATTTTTCTGGTCCTTCACTAAATTGACTCCAGTGTGTCTGAGTTTTTCTGGGTCTGAGGAGACCAGAAGTGGTGCACAGTACTCCAGATATGTTGTCACCAGTTGATGACATGACAATAGTGATTTTTCTCCTTTAATACCAGTTCTGTGTACTGCTGTCACTCATGCTTTCATTCTAATGTGAAACCCTTCACTGGACAGGATATCCCATTGTTTCTCTCTCACATTATTCTCCTCTACTGCCAAAATCTCCCATAACACCGCCCTACCAAATTTCTCCCACGAAGTAGTTGGAGTTATTTTCCATCTCCAACGAGCGCATGAAATTCCACTTGTTTGCCAGCCTTACAGTCAAGTGCTTTTCTGCTCTTGTAGAAGAATTTCCTCCCAAAAAACAACATCTCCATTAGCTGCCTTCAAATCCTGCCTGTGGGCTTGCTGCTATTTAAAACCTCAGCAACAGTTGGCTGCTCTGGACATTGCTCATCTCGCTTAATTTAAAGTGTTTATGGCGCAATTCACTGTAGCTTCTCCACATAATGCTCGGAGAGAGAGGAATGAGAACTTCCAAGGTGCAATTTCTGTTCTACCTTAGCCAATCACTTTAAGGTGGGAGGAATCGTCTCTTAAATGTGCTTTCTCCTCTCTTTTGACTATTAAAGGAGACCAAAATAGATGGATGAATGGATGAAAGAGAGATAAGTGTCTGCTTTATAACCTTTTGTGATTCCCTGGATGACTTATCGACTTGAAAGGCACAGAGAATGTATCCATCTTATCTGGGAATAATTTCCATTGGTAAAACTTATGTTCTGTACTTAAAAGTAAATGCAAATGTGGTTTCCTTCATGGTGTTTTGTTTCTTTTGCCTGTAAATGTAAACAATGAGAAGTTATAGAAAACGCAATGGGAAGTCAAGATTGTTCATGCAGTGATGTGCAAGCACAGTTTGCTGTTGCTAATAAAGTGTGGACAGGCAAGAAAGGGTTAACAGAAGAGTGGGGGGATCACAAATAATTTCTGTGGTAAAACTGAACCCCTTGAGCTGCTCCAGGGAACAGGCAGAGCAGCACGGGGCTTCGCAGCTGGAGCAAGCAGCTGTGTTTGGGGCGAGCTGTGGTGTGGGGCAAGGCCATGAGGAGCTGGGTCAGTGGTGGATGGTCCTTGCAGAGAGAGCCTTGGGATTCCTGGGGTCAGCCTTCAGGAAAGATCTTCCAGCATTTGTGATCCAGTGCCATGAGCTGTCAGGAGTTTTTATTCTTGTTTATTCCATCCCTGCTCAAACCGCTCCCTCTTCACCAGAAGGCTAAAAGCTTTAAGGCTCTTGCCTGAAACTTTTTGAAGGTTTCCTTTGATGCCATGACCTCAAATGTTTATGTCCTCACAGAATAGGGGCAAGAACTTTAGATGGAAATAACAGAGGCTCCACTTGTTGCACAGAATGGTATGAAAGAAAAAATCTCCCATACATCGTGTGTGTCGCTGAGGCAAAGGATGATGCTCCAGGAGCACACAGATGTGTGAATGGGGTGGGTCTGGCTCCCCTTTGTGTTCTGAGTCTTGGGGCAGGCTGTCTGGAGAACCTACAGCAGCCTGCTCCTGCTCCTGCTGCATTATCCATGACAACAAGTTGGCAAAGGAAATATTCCTCGCAGTCCTCCCTGCTGCAACCTCCTGGAGGAGCTGACTGGAGCTCGTGGCGCAGGACACCCTCGTGGCCAAATCTCACGAAATCCAGACCCACAGCCCGACGGAAGCAGGGGGAAAAGCAGATGGGAGGGCTACTGTGGCCCCACACGAGCAAATACAGTTTTTATCCCCTTTTAACTCCCCCTCCCCTGGTAGGCTGTTGCTTGGCAACCCTGCATCCTTGCTCCACCGCTGCTCTGCGGTCCTGCTGCTCCCCTGCGGCCCCGGCTTTGCACCAGGCTTGGGAAGAGCCGCGCTCACACGTGCTCCCAGCAGCCTGGAAGATAAGATATTGCTGCCTAAAGGACAGGCTGCCTGAAACAGAGGCGAAGACAAATTAGGAGTATAAAAACGAATAATTTATTCAAGGCCTGCAAAGGCTTTGAAGGTACATTCAGGCAAGCAAAGTCCCCTCAGGGATGACACCCAAAATGGACAAAGGGTCACGAGCCCTTCACCTTTATAAATTCTGTGCCATTAGCACATTGGCCCTTAATTCTCCAGTCTCCTTGGGTGATGATGTTAACCACCCCAGGCCTGCTCCCCCCATCTCACAGTTGCCTACATATTTTCGGGCCCTAAGGCAAAGGATATGTCCTTGGATCTGTATTCAGGATCCTTGGATCTGTATTGGCCAAAGGTGCTGGAACAGAGGATTTTAGCACTTTGTAAGAAGCACAGAACTACAGTAAGTTACAGATGCATGAAGAGTAAAAATCTAGAAATACTTGAAGGCATCAATATCTCTCTTCATTAGTGCTTGGAAGCAGGTGAGAGCCAGATGAAAATATGGAGGACACTGTGCATCGCCCAAGGCATGGAGAGCTCTGCTCTCCCTTGTGTTGACTCTGGCCAGGGAGTATCGGCTCCCAGTAGTTCAATTCCTGTTTTGTTTGTGTGGTTGCTACTCTGTGTAAGCCACTGGCACCCAGAGCAGGTATTAGAAATCAGACTTTGGCTCAGGACCAGCGATAACCTTCTTCCCACATAATTACAGTCCTTAATGGATTGCACTGTAACAATTATTAAAGAAAGGTCTGCAGAGCTTTGAAACCATCATTAATTTTTTTTTTAAAGCCTTGTTGAAACTATGATATTCCTTCAAATTTCCTTTTCTCCTACCACTTCTTTTCAATGAAAAGCAGTTGTGTGCATATATCCATGTCTGCATCCAAACCCTGAGGAGTCCTAGATCTCTTGCTAAAAGGCTCTGACTCCTAACCCAAACAATGGAAAATCAGATTTAGAAATGAAATAGAACCCTTGACTCATCCCTTTCATGCTGCAAGGTTATGATATGTACAGTGTGGCACAGCTCTTCCTGTGATTTCTGTGTGTGTAATTCATTCCATCCTATCTTGGCGTTACAATCGTTTAACGCTGCAGTCTTTAATGTCTTGCCTTTGCACATACATCAGACACACAAAGGGGCTCAGTTCATCGTTATTTGGAGGTTTTCAGTGGATATCTCCAGTGCCATAAAGCTTGGGTGTCATGTCATGCTACTTCCTCTTGTGAGAACCAATTAGCACTGAGAGAAACCTCTTTTCTTCAAGCCCACATTTTCACCCAAGACAGTTTTCTGAAGTGTTGTGTGCTGTGTCCCCACCTTCCTCTTTAGCTATTTTACAAGCCCCCCCCTCCTCCTCTACCCTTTTTCTGCGTGAGGAACAAACTTGTCTATATGAAGAAGTGAAAATTAAAATAAAAAAATTTTTTCCTGGCTTCTCCCCTCTGAAAGGAATGTTTTTCCTTTAGCTGACAGTCCTTTAACCAGCAAAAATCTTACCATGTTTGTTTCGTAGGTGCAATGCAAAGAGAAGTCTACGGCACCAAAAAAAAAAAAAAGAAATCACTACCCTATGTTTTGATGATGTTGCTTGAAACAGAAAAATCTGGTACTCTCTCAAGAAAACATGAATCACACACGGGGCTTTAAAATCCTTCCCACAGACTGGATTTTTCCATACCTTACTCTAGCATGGATTTCTAAGAAACATCTTTGTCAGCTGCTCCCTTCCTTCTCTCTAATAACTTTTGAACCTGCTGTCCTGTTTCAATCCGTTCGTTTGCTGGGTTTAAGTAGAATATAATTAATTCATTGCTTTGATATGTGCATAAGAGTATAAACACTCACCTGGGTGGAGGAGAGAGAGACTAATCCCACTCCAAGTTGTTGAAAAAATTGGAAAAATTCATAGACATCTGACTTAGGTTTTCAGTCTTCTGACCATATATCCAGAGGAAATTCTTTTTCCCAGTGATGCTGTGCTCACAGAACCACCTAAAGGGGAAATCTGGCTTGTTCTCATCTTCCAGGTGCTGCTGGAAACCCAGGAACGAGCTGCAAGAGAAAAGAGTAACTTCAGGCAGGGAAAAAAAAATTTAAAAAAATTTAAAAAAAAAATCTCCATTTTATGCTTTAAAGCTCAGTGTGTATTAAGCCATCCAGAGTGTTTGGAAAGCTGCTGCTTTAATTCATGAGCATATCAAGACTGAATGGCTAATTGTGTGTGTACTGTAAGAACAGGTCATGCGAGAGAGCACATTTTTTTTGCCAGATAACAATATTCCTGCACATTATCAGCTAGGAGCAGTCAATGGCTTCAAATGAAGCAAATTGTACTTACTCCCTTGCATTTTTTTGGGTGGAATAGATAGGTATCAGCAGCACAGATGATTTCACAAGTAGTTGCATGGAGATGTTTAAGGTTTTGTTTCTCCATCTTGAGCATTCCCGGATTCCTAGTTACAAACAGGGCTTTTCAAATGGTATCTTCTTAATGGTACTTACAGAACTAGAAATTCCTTTTCAATTCTTAAGTGTCTCATGGAAAATATTTAATTTTTGCAGCTTGCCCTGATAAAAATGGCTGACTGTGAGCTTATAGATATGAGCATTAAGCTCGGTAGCCAGTGAATATCAGAAGGTTTAGCGATTGGTTTTGACAAGCATTCAACATTTATCTGAATCTTTCCAGTATCAAATCGGGCATGAAGTCTTCTGAGGAAAACCTGTTCTCACAAGGCTTTTGATTCTCCTGTTTCCAGACTGATGGAAGCTACTAAAAAGCCTTCCCACTTCTGCTCCTCTTCCCTTCTTAACCCCTGCTCCCTTCATCCCTCTTTGAGTTTATTGCCCTTTTATGGGTGCAGTGACAAAGCTTTAGTTTACCTGAAAATTTGGGGAAGAGTGGTTCAAACTTGTCATTCTTAAAACAGATATGAATCAGAGAGAAGATGGAGACCATTTCAGAGTTTGTTTCAGAAGACCAAGATTTGAATGCTTTGGACTGCATTTCAGCCAAATATTCACAAATTCTTTGCGTATTTTCATTAAAAATGAAAAGAAAGAAAGCTTCCTGAACTATTCCAGGTTTTATTTCTTTACTATCTCAGTGGGATACACTTCTTTCTTTGGTTTTGTTTTTAAATTGACTGGGACTACAATTCCTTTCTTAGCAGAAGTGAAAACATTTCCAAATCTTGTTAAAATGAAAATAATGACTAAATGTAGAACTGAGTTTGCTTAGTTATAGCCCTCTCTGGTTATCTTTACCTAGTCTCTCAGCTAATAGCTGGGATTTTCCTTTCAAATTACTACGCTGCAAGAAAATAGTCAAGAAAACTCCAGTCAGGGAAAGAGGTCAATAATGGGGAGAGACAGAATGATTTAGGAACTGAGGGATGACTGAGCCAAGGTGTCATCTCTTCCAGAAACTGGGCTGATCAGTCATTTAGATTCTGATTTCAGGCATGTTCATTTTTTATTGTTTCTTCTCCCCAGGTCTTCTGACTGTTGAGAACTTCCTCTCTCACCACACTTTCCCTTCACTTCCTCTCTACTTCCCTCCCATTCTTTCTTCCTTCAGGTACTTTTAAAACCATTTTCAAAGCTGAAATTGCAAATGAGTTTTTTGCATTCGGAATGACAATGAGGGGCTCTGTTTGAATAGCTGAGTGCTTCAATGGCAGATATTTGATTGAGTTCCCTAAAGCCCAAAGCCTATGAAACCATCCACAATCTGAATAGAACCAATTACTGCTGCTGCTCCCAGCCCAGTCTCTCCTTGGAAGATTCTTTTGTTTTGTTTTTTCTTTTTTTTTTTAAAGTCCCAATCAATGCAGACTTATTGTAGACAGGCCATTTTATCTTTTTCTTTGAAGAAAGAATTTCCCTGCCAGACTGGTTATAGACGATTTACACCAGATACATCATCATCCAATGTGGGAATGTGGAAACATTCAGCCACTTGGATCCTCCTAACCTACTTTGTTTTCACAGAGCCATCCTTCCACGAGGCAGCTCTTACTCAGTGTTTTGGTCAGCTGTGGTCATTCTTCGTGTGTCTGCTCCCTCAATAGGAGAATATGATGTGGGTGCATTGCAAAATTGGTTTGCAGAGTTCACCACTGAACCCTTCCCGTGGTTTTCAGCTGGGATAAACCACGAGCTGGTGGCTGGGTGGGATGTTGTCAGACTGATCATGCTGGTGGTGTTTCTGTGCCTGCTTGGTGCTGGTGGCTCGGGGGAGGACTGGAATGTGTGTGGGCAGGACTGTCAGAAAGGATGTGGGTGCTCTGGAGATCCCATTGGAATCAGATGGCTCAAATTCAGTGAGCTCCTGATATAAAAGCCTTTTCCTTGTGCCTCCTGCAGTACAATGTGACCTGAAATGCTGCCTGAGATGGATTTAGGGTGATCATCAGCTGATGGGAACTGTTGCCGTATCTCTGTTAACCTCAAGAAATCTTCCTCTCCGAGCTGTGTGGTAGCTGCAGAAAGCAAGGATGGTCAACCTGATAAGTCAACCAGTACAAGATCTAAACCCAGACTAAGAATTTAAGACTATTTTAAGGTTTTTGATCCTTACAACTAAACTAGTAACTTCAAAATCTTTTTTTTTTTTTTTTCTTTTTTTTTCCTATTTGTTTTTCCCAGGGAACATACAGTCATATGCAAAATCTAACTGAGATACTTAGCTGGAAAATTGTTGCATTTGTTTTAGGAAGAACAAAATAATTTCCAGCCACTTAATCTAGAACATTCCATTTTAGTCAAACAAAAAAACCAACAAAAAAAATAAATGGGGATTCTCCTTGGTTCGTGACCTTGAGTAGTCTTGACTGCAGCTGAAGTGTGATCATGCTTGATTTTTCAGATTTGAAAAGTAGCATCCTGACTGTTTTCATGCACTTTGTGTGGAAGTTATCTTGTAGTCTTCTTTTTCCACTTTGACAGACTATTGAATTTAGGTTTCAGTCAGGTCATTCCCTGAGAAGCAAGAGGTGAATACTTCCATGCGAAGTTGCATCCTGCTTTCCTCCTCTCCTCCTTAAACCCAGCTCAGGACAGGGTTTTCTCTGCCTAGCTGGACTAGATTCTGCTGAAAAATGTTATATACCCACTGAAAGTCAGCCCCTTTGCCTTTGGTGCCACTGAAGAACAAATTAAAGACTTTTCCAGTTTGTAGCTGCTGTTGTTGTTTTAAATGAACTGAAATGCACAGAAACTTGCTTGAGATTGCTCCACAGGAAGCTGAATTTTGCCAAAGGCTACCAGACTTATGTATATGAGTAAAGGAGGTAGAAAGGTATAAGAAGGAGATACATTTATTCTATGTGGTAGAACATGGTATCTCTTAAGCCCCAAACATGTTTAGAGCTTCAAAAGAGGAAACAAAGCAATTCTGAAAGAGCTGCCTGAACAAATCTGTCATGAACTTCTCCCAAATGCTCTCAAATCTATACTTAAACATTTCCGCTAGTCACTAGCTCTGTTCTAAACAGACAGATTAAAGTATTGTTATTTTTAACAGAACTTCACTCCCAGTAAAACCAAATTTCTCTCTTTTTTCTTTTCTTTTTTCTTTCCTTTTTTCTTTCTTATTTTTATAATTCTCCCCCAAGACATTTGCACTTCTCTCTTTAATTTTTTTCAACAGCATCAGATTCTATTTTCCCCTGAACACCTTCCCTGGTTGCCCACATCTTTTTCCTTAAATGCAGCCATGAGTCCTTGCCCAATATTGGTTTCATCCCATACTTCCCCTTCAAGGCTTCAGTCTCTCCTGGCTGATAGCCCAGCCCAAATGGCATGCAGGGAACTGAACTCTTGCCTGATGGCTCTCACTGTGCTTCAGTTAAGACTTTGGTTTTCTCGAGAATGAGAAAGAAGGGCCTTATACAACACTTCAGGGATGTGTTATGATCTGTCCTCTATGGCTTTAGAAACATCTCCAGACAGATCTCCTTCCCTGCCCAGTTCTGCTGCCGAGCTTTCTGCAGATGTCCATCCCAATGTCTTTTTGGGGGACGTCCTTTCTTGGATTTCATTGCAGTGCACAAGGCAGGGTGTTGGCAGCATGGCAGTGTCTGGCGCTGTAAAGCATCTTAAAAAAAAATCATCCCCCAAAATGTGAAGTGATTCTGTTGGTAGCACACTGGGGATTCTGCAGGTCGAGATTCCTTATTACTTTGCTGTGTTTGCTTTTCATCTTCCAGCTTAAATCCAGAGTTGCCCTAATGCTGTTATGTATTTCACAATATTGGTTTTTTTTAAGCTGTCTTCATTTAATATTTTCCCCCTTTTTTCTTTTTCTTTTTTTTCCTTTCCTTTTTAGACCAACCTTCACATCACAGATGTGAAGAAAGAACAGGCGCAGAAATTGCTTTTAGTTAGAGAGACTGTAATTTACTCTTTCACTACAGGGGGAAAAAAATGTCTCTCCACAGAAAGAGACGCAGATGAAAGGCCAAATAATATCTGGACCTGTGTAAGCACTGCAAGATGTGTGTGTGTGTATATATATGTATTTTCTTTAGCGGCGCACAGAATCCCAGTCAATTATTTGATGCACTCGCCTGTCTGGGCTGTGACCTTCTAGAAGGGCCCCCTCCTCCAGTCCCCCCACACTACTTGTCAACACATTAGTCATATACAACTCAGCTGATGCCAAACGGCCGCAGTTCAGCCAACTATTGAGAGGCAGGAAATTCTGCTGCCTTCTTCTATTGGTCTTGGGTTTTTCCACTGTGCGGACCTGGCGGTGCTTTAAGGCTGCGGAGGGCTGGGGTTAGCGCTGCTCCCTGCGCCGCGCCGGGAGCAGGGAGGTGAGCAGCGGCTCCGAGCGCTCCGAGCTGCCGGAGAGAGCGGGCGAGCGCAGCGAGCAGAGCAGCAGGCGAGCGAGGAAGATGTGCCCGCCTGCCCGGGCGCCTGCCGCCGGGCCGAGGGGAGCCCTGTGAGCAGGAGCGAGAGGAGCAAGAGGAGGAGGCGTGCGAGGAGCCGGCTCGCCGCGGCTCGGGGCCGGCCGCCGCTGCCGCCGCCGGGGATGCTGGTGTGGCCGCGCCGGAGGATTTTGTCACCTGTGGCCCTGCCCCCGCCGCCCTGCGGGCGCCTCCCCGAGCCAAGGACACACCTGGGCCCCGCCGCGCAC
>VZRL01000894.1:304189-330669 GCA_013397895.1 Origma solitaria | reverse complement strand
ACCCTTTCCCTTGTCCCCATCCTTCCCCTCCTGCCGGCCGGGAAGGGGAGCGGGTCGCGGCGGTGGCTTTGTGCCGGGAGCGTCGCGCTGGCTGCGGGAGCCGCGGGGAGAAGGGCGCGGAGCGAGAGCTCCGTGATCGCGGAAAGTCGCTCACCTCGCAAAGTGACAGCCCGGAACGCAGCGCGTCCCTCCGTGCCTGCCGCCTTCGGAATAAGACGGTGCTCGCAGAGGGAAGGAGGCAGAGAGGCGCTTTTTCTTTCTTTCTCATCTGGAAAAGTACAGAATTTTTGCCAAGTGCTGTAGAAATCCGTCAGAGTACACGGGGATGATTTGAAGGGCTTTCATCCTAAGCGGTCGCATTGAGATATTGCTTCCTTTCGCATTTTTTTTCCTTTTTTTTTTTTTTTTTAATGGCCCTCTTTCACCTTACGTTTTCTACATATATTTAAGAAGTAGAATTTTAAATTTATTTCACTTTCATCATTTCACCGTGAAGGTACCTGCTCTGAAATTTTTTTTTCCTCACTCATTTATGTAAAAATATGCACGGATAAGCATTACATCATCTGGAAATGTTGAAGACTTTTAGTCAATTATAAAGTTAGGAAGGGAAAATTAGAGTGGGGATAGAATAAGGTTAAACCTGTTATTCTTTATTTTTTTTTTTTCCTTCTGCCAACTCTTTGACTGACAAACATTTATTGCAGTTTCTATGTGTTTTTAATAGTGGGTTGGGGTATTTTGGAACATTTAGATATATGTGATTGAAAACCGTGGCATGTGTAAAAATATGCTTAAATTGCTGAAGTTGTATTAGAAATGCACGTTTAGCATTGCAGTTTTAAGGACAGAAAACAAATTATTCTGGGGTGCCAGCTATTCTATTGCATTGCCTCCTCCTTCTCAGCTTCGAGAACGTAACATTGCCTGGAATGCTTTGCATCTTGCCAGATAAATCAGATTAAACACACAATTCTCGAAACAGGCAAAGTGGGTAGAACAGGGAAAACATTTCTTGTGTGGAATGAATGAGAGAGGGGCACAGGGCAAAGTGTGAGCTTTTCCTGAAGGATGGAAATAATTGAACCTCTGGCAGAGGGTGAGGGATGAATGCTGGATGAGGGTGCCTTCACATCTTCTTAAGTAGACACTGGATGAGAAAATGCATTGACAGGCGTGGCTGGTCCAGTGTGAAGAGCTGGGGAGGTCAGAAATTAGGAGGTGAATCTTAAGTGTGGATTTAGAGCGACCTTAAAAACATTTTCATTCGCTGTGTGCCACAATACAAAAGGATTGAAAACCCCCCAAAGTGTAAACTTGGAGGTATTTTTTTGCATTTCTTTTGGCAGTAAGAAAACCGCAACAAGTTTTAACATTAAGAAATTATCCATTTATTTATTTATTTAATTTTGACAGGTAGCACTGTGCCTTTTTCTCTAACCTCTCCAGCCAGATACCTTGGAGGGAGAGACTTGCTGTTAATAGGACAGAGACAATCAACCTGAAAGTGTGTTCTGACTGGTGCTATTCATTCAAAACTAGATTTGCATAGAAATGAACCCCGTTTCCATCCACAAATCTTATTTTTAAGAAGAAAAAAAGGAAAATATTTCTTTCCTACTGTACTGATGCTATAAATTCTATGTTCTAACCTAGTTAGTCCTACTTGTAAGGGTTTTTTGAAGAACAGAGTAATTTTTGCTTTATGAGGTTGAAATACCATGAAAATCACTTTCATTTATTACTTGATCTATGAAGTCAGCAGTAATTTCACTTTCAGTTTCCATGTGTTTTTGGATCACAGTCAAACCTGAATTTGTCTCCCAAAGACTGAATAGTGTAATGTGTACATGATGGATGCATCTGCATGGATTCTATACTGCCACACAGCAACATCTGTACATTTGTGACTCCTGGGGGACTAATATTAAATGTTTTCGTGTGTTCTGATATTCTGAGATGAAAGCATTGTGAAAACATGTCCTGGGTAGTTCAACGATTCTTTGCAACTTAAAAAGTCTGTTTGTTTTTGACATCATACTTGATGTCAAAATGCATATTTTTAAGGTCTTTTTAAGGGAAATTTTTGAAAAATGGCTCCTACCTTCATGTAAAGACTGGCTAAGATGGTTTTATGCATTGGTAACACTTACTAGGACTTATTGGATTCGTTTTATCAGAGTCAAGAGCTGGAAAAATATTTTTAAAGGACTTCAGATTTTAATGCAGTGTCATATCAGATATGTATCTCTTTGAAGGAAATGACTGCATATATAAATAGGTATGTCACGTACACATTTATTTTCATTATTCTATCTATAACTCTATCTGAACTCCATAGTGTGACAGGGTTCTTTTATGACTGTATCTGGTGGGGGGTACAGATTTTTGCTTGGCTTCCACCGCTGCCTATTCGAACCCCTTATGGAACCAAACACAAGCGTAGGTATAAGTGGTTTTCCATTGTGTTACATCCCATTCTAATTTTAACTTTCAAATGTGAGAGATTGTTCCTGTTGATGTTGGTTTTAATTTTTAAATTTTTTTTTTTTTTAAAATTTTTTTTCTGAAGGGAAAAATGGGTTAAATATAAACCCATACATGGTAGGTTTAACTCTGCAGTTGTAGTCTTGGGCTTAATTTCTGTTGGAGATAATGGAAACCATCTGAATAACAATAACAAGGTTGGACCCCGTATTTCCCTACAGTCACTCAGCACAAATACATTTCGTCAAATTAGATATGAGCAGTGTCACTGGGAAGGCTTTATGTTTGTGAAATAGCTTCCTTCTGGGGACAATAAAATACTGACATGCTCTTTCATCCAATTAGTAATTCTGAAGCCTGAAACAAGACCTCCCCAAATACCTGGTTAAAGTTTATATATTTTGTGAGGGTTTTAAGTTCTTGCTGCTGTGAGTTCCTTAAGAATCCAGGTAACTATTAATCATAAATGCATTGCACCCCTTGAAAGTGCGTGGGATGATATAGACATCAGTGGGAGCTCTGCAGCTGAATTCACTACCTTGAAAGCCTGAGTCATGCAGTTCTAATCCTCAGCAATGCTTTTGAGTTGCCTCTCAGGGTTACTCTACCTGCACCACCTTCCCTCTTACTATACCTGAGTATTCCAGAAGTGAGCAGCTCAAAGGAGCAGAAAAAGTCTGCTCTAGCCTGGTCATAACTAGTAATGGGGCATTTCACTAATTGCAGTGAAGGAAGGCCGGGGAGGCTTTGAGGGGAGAAAGGCCTCCTTCAAAATCCTGCTCTTTATTGTAGTGACTGTGCTCAGGCTGGTTCAGACGCTGCTTTCAGAAATGAGGATCTTTCAGCATCACTCAGTCTGCTGTGGATATGCCGAACCCATTTTCAGGCTCTCTCTGGCTGCATTTCTTACATGCCCGTTGTCCATAGATGCTCTGCTGAAATCAATCGAGCATCGGGAGGCACCAATACAGCACAGATGACACTAAAAATAAATTTCCATTAAAATGATCTCCTGTTTGAATCCTCTCCCTGCTGTGTATCTATCAATATGGGTTTTAGCAGCATTTTGGAAGATGGAGAAGGATCACACTGAACTGAGAGCAGGGGTTAGGCTGGAGGATGAGGAGCCAGAGCGACGGTGGTGCTGATGCTCTCCAAAGAAAATGGTGATTCTCAGTGCTGGGGATGCAACAGCCGAGAAAAAGAGCAAACAGCTCTCTCTGTAAAAACATACTGAGATACCTGTATGGCTTATGTGGAATTGTGTAAGCAGACCCTCACCTTGGAAAGCTGAATGCATGAGCAGGAAGCATTCAGCTCGGTGCTTGTGTGTGGATGGCACAGCGCAGCTCGCGGTTTTTAATCCGGTGTTACCTGAGCTATGAATAGCTATTAATTAATCACCAAATGCCACGGGGAGGAAAACTGTTATTGCTGGGCAGTCAGAGGACGTGGGAAGTATCTCGATCTGTTTCAAAAGGTGTGTGTCTCCTGTGTTTGGGGGGTGCTGCTCCCCCAGCTACTGGGGCTCTCCAGTGGGATTTCCTCCCGTGGTGTGGGCAGTGGCTGTGCTGGAGCTGGAGCCACAGGACACTAGTGGGCAGCAAACCACAGAATCTGTCTCTTCCAAAGCTGAGAGAGCTCAGAGGCATTTTGTCTGTGTTTTTCTGTCTGGTCACTAAAAACTGGTGGATGCTGCATCGTCTTCCCGTAGCGCTGGGCATTAGGGGTGTGTGACAATGAAGGCATTTTTGGGAGGGGTTCAGAGAGAAGTTGTTTTCTGCAAATTGTAAAAACAAACCCCTGAACCCTGTTAAATGGGGCTTTATTGCAGCTCACAACTCTCCTCTGTGATTTCATACAACCACGGAATTGCTGAGGTGGGAAAAGACCTTTGAGTCCAACTGTTCCCCAGCACTGCCAAGTCCAGCACCAACCCATGGCCCCAAGTGCCACATCTGCAGGTCATTTAAATACCTCCAGGGATGGGGACTCCACCACGGCCCCAGACAGCCTGTTCCAAGGCTGGACAACCCTTTCCATGAAGAAATTTTTCCTCATATCCAATCTAAACCTATCTGGTGCCAACTTGAGGCCATTTCCTCTCATCCTGTCCCATGTTACATTGTGGGAAGAGACTGACCTCACCTTGCTGCAACGTCCTGCCAGTTTCAGAGAGTGATAAAGTCCCTCCTGAGCCTCCTTTGCTCCAGGCTGAGCCCTTTCCCAGCTCCCTCAGCCGCTCCTGGGGCTCAGCCCTTCCCAGCTCTGTTCCCTTCCCTGGACACCTCCAGCCCCTCCAGGGCTTCCTTGAAGTGAGGAGCCCTGAAATGAGCACAGGATTTGGGGTGCATTTTAGTGGAATCTCCTCAGTGCTGCTGCGTCTGGAAAAGTTTAGAAGTTAGTTTTAATTCAGTTTGTTCTTGAGTCAACTTTTTAAAGCAATATACTGATAATTTGAATTATTCGGGAAAATCTCGTGGGTTTTGGTGAGCAGCTCATCCAGAAGGTTCCTCCAGCCCATGAGTTGTGCAAATCTCTGAACTGAGCTCAGGTTGGGCCTCACTTTTTGTGTCTTTGCCTGAATGAGATCCTTAACAAATATGCTACTCTCTCGGGGGAGGGGGTGGTTTGGGGTGGGGAAATAATCTCCTTTACCTATTTAATAAACAATTGGAGTGACAAAAAAAAGCAAAGCAGAAAGCAACGAAATGAAACATCTCTCTGGGGATGGGAGGTCAGGGCAATGGATTGATGAGAAAAAATACATGATCTTTTTTCCTTTCTCCACAAAGTTTGCTCTAATTAAGAAGTTAAGATGTGTGTAGGATCAAGGCCTGTTTGAATATGCCACTTATTTAGCCTTTGATTTTATTTGGCACATGCCATTTATCAAGCTCTTGTTCTAGGAGTCATTCAGATTTGCAGTAGGAAACATTAATTCCATCTTCTGCTTTAAAAACTGAAGAAGGGAGTAAGTATTATATTCACCTTAATTATTCTAAGGTATATTTTTTATGTTTTTCAAATGTTATTTCTTTTGAATCATTGAAACTCGGAATATACTATAAAAATCCATTTAAGCAACATAGGTCTGTACATCAGAATACTTAATTATTTCAAGGTGAATACATAGGTGTCTGCAGTTAAATTACTTTGTTCACAACATATTTTGAGTTATTTCATAATCCTATTTAATCATCACTTTCTTTTCATGTAAATGGTTATGAAATCAATGAAATTAAGACTTGAAATTGTGATTCTTCAAAAGAAACTTTTTGTTCTCAGTCTTCACCTCCCTGCCCCTTAAAAGCATTTCATCAAGCAATTGGTGTTTTCAAAAATAAAACAGCACAAAATAGGAGGTATTTCATAATAAAAGCCTTTCACAGCACAATATTTTAGAGGACTGAAGAGAACATCTTTAAGAACAAGCCACTGATTCCTCAGGCACTTGTTAGTGCTGTGAGCTTTTCTTGTCATTGCTTGTCTTTGGATACTGCCATTCACCAAAAAATTCTTTTTACCTCATAACCTCATAAGTACTTTTTTTTTTTTCCCATTGGGGCATTGGATTACTCATCAGAAAAAGAGAAATTAGAAGACATCAATATAAACCTTTCATAATGGAGTGGGCCACAAATGTTATGATCTGTTTTGAGGAGGGAGAGAAAGGCAAAAGGACAGACAGATAGACTAACAGAGATTAGCAACTCTTCCCAGCATCCCTATTTAAGCTATTTTTACTCAGAAGGCAGAGACTAAGACTTAAGAGTGAGCCAGCAATCCTATTTATAGAAAGCCATTTTCAAATGCAAAGGCTCTGAGAAGGAGAGTCACCTCCATACTAAACACCAGGCTCCCTGGAGCTCCCTCAGCGCGGAGGGAGGGAGCAGCCTGGCCACCCAAGCTACATCGCTGATGTGCTCCTGCTGAAGATTCCAGAAGGACAGAGCCCAGGGAAATCAATGCAGGAGTTGGGGCCATGGGGCAGCCCAAGAGCACAGCTGGAAATAGCTCTGTGCTGCCCATCCATGTGGCAGAGACAGAGACACACTCAGGGATCACCTGAGGAATTTTTTTTCTGGTGCCTCTCCATGCATTCTCTTGGAGATCCTGCTCATGTGGCTCTCGGTTTGTCAGGGATACAGTTCCTTCTGAGATTTTAAAATAAACATATATATTTTTGCACGCAAATGCCTGCATATGTAAATCTGCATAGCTTATAATTGCTTAAAAGCTACTGCGTGTGGAAAGTTTGGCACTCGCTTTGCTGTCCAAGTGCACTTGATGCTATTTCCTTCCAATTAACCACACGGTAATCCCATGCAGAAGATTTGTGGCTTAAGATTTATGTTTGCACTAGGCTAAAAATTATTCTCAGCAACTTTCTGCCGTCTAAATTTTGGAACAATTTTGGGGAGCCCTCCAGTGTTTTAAGAATATCAGCAGCGTATTCTTGAAATGACCGGGACTATTCCAGTGCAGCTAGAATATAATTATCCAGCACTGTAGCTGCAAATAGCTGCCTATCTGCATAATCTACTCACAGTGATTCTATAGATAAGATTGTAGGGTTGCTGTGTCTATATAAATATCTGTTGGCGTGAAATCCTCTCATGTGGTTTTGCAAATTGAGTGGCTTATGCTGAGCCTGCACACTCAGGGGGTTTGTCTCTCGGCACTACGGAGTGGCAGCCCCCAGTGGCTCCATTTTTTAGGTGCCACGGAACTCAGGAATTTATGGAAGAGTTTGTGTCCTGTTCTGCTCTTTAGAAGGGTCTCCATGATTACAAGTTGTTGTTCAAACTTCTTCTTGAGGTTTAGGAGTTAATGTGGAGTTCAAATGACAAATATCAGTCTTTGACCTGTGGATCTTGTTTAAGCTGACTCCTGTTTTAGCTGGGAAGACTTTGTGGGATGCTGAAATGGGCAGGCTTGGAGGAATCCATGTGTTGTTGTGTATCCCACAAATCACACAGCAGGATTTGAGTGCACCCAAATCTGGTTTTTCCCAGGCCATAGAAAGGTTACGCATGAAGTACAAGCTCTGGCTTTTGTTAAATTCTCTTGTGCAATTGTTTTTCTACCAGAAATTGATGTGGTTTTGGGTTTGTTTGTTTGGTTTTTGTTTTGTTGTGTTACCTTCTGAAGTCTTTGGGGTTTTCTTCATGAGTTTTATTAGGAATTTTGGCCCTGACTCAGGAAAATACTGTGAGTGCATAAAGTCAGTCTCTTGATAATTATGAGGTGAGCATGTGACATGCTGTGAGAACGCTCCTGGCTTGAGCTAAGGACAGAACGAGTCCTTGACAAAGTCCTTTTTGTTATGAAAAGCAGATTTAGATGTCCCTGGAATGGAACCTTGCTGGAAAAAATGTCATTCAAGCAAAATAGGCCTTAAGTGGACCTCAGCAAAGTGGTTCACCATTCGCACCACACATTCTCCACCTGAATTTTCCTCTCAGTACGTGGCTTTTCAGTGGGGCAGTTAAAAGCCAATTCCCATATTATTTCTAGACAGGTCAACCATAATTTGTGGTGCAGCTGCAGTTGTAAAGCCCAAATCAAAGCTTTGTTTACTGTGTCACGATATGAAGGAAGTAATTTGGGAAGCTGTCAGTGAAGTGCAAGTTCTCCAGTTATGTTTGTAGACGTCCAATGTAGAGAGGTTTTTGCACAGTTAAATGATTTTCAAATGTCTGCAGTAATATTTGCATTATTCTAGTTCATGCTCTGCTGTATTTATTTAGGAAGCTTTCCTTTGTATCTTTTTTCCTAGGTTTTTTTTTTTTTGTGTGACTTCAAGGTTTCTCTTCCACAATGACAACCGTTTCCGCAGCCCTGTATTGCAGGGGTTCCAGAGACCAGATTTTCATCATTTCAAGCACAGAGAGTCAGGTTCATCTCACTATGGGATCTGGGTGATAGGTGATGATTACCATGGGTTTTGTTGTGTCAGCTGTGGTTGAGGCTTTTTGTTCTCAGCTTTTTGTAAGCATATATCTATCTATAAAACGCAGAACAAATGCTTAGGGGAGAGGGAAGGACAGGGGTTTGAATGTGGTTTTTAGTGGGGAGGGTAAGGGTTGCAGAAAGGGTGAGTTGGAGCTGCAGAGGTATCCAGACAGTGATGCAAGGTGTGATGAGCAGGGGGAGAGCATTCACAGAGCTCAGATCCCTGCGGGACAGCAGGAGGGCAGTGCCTGAAGGCCAAATTTGAGCTGGACAGGTTATGGAGAAGGGCCCTGGGCAAAGCTGAGCCTGTTCCCCTGGGAGCTGCGGGTGGAGAACATGACAGAATGTGGCTTTGGGACTGCCCAGTGCTCCCCATGGATGCTGCTGTGCCCCAGGAGAGGGAATTCCAATTCCCAGCTGCCCTTGTCCTTCATTTCTCACATTCAGATTTTTCCTTCACTCTTATCTGCTCCTGCTACTTCATCTTTGCTATAGGCTTAGTTTGAGGCCTACAACCCAACTTCTCTCCGCATTTTTCCTAGTTATTTATGTTTATTTCGGAAGGGAAAGTATTTCTCCCGTCCCTAAAAGCTTTTCCCCTGAGGCAAATGGATTTGGGGGAGTGGAGGAGATCAAGGATGGGAAGCAATCCTACGAATGCTCGTGCAGCTGTAGGGTGGGAAGTGCAAGTTCCTCATGTGAGCGAAGGAGGAAGGAGCTGAGCTCCTTTATTGGGCAGGAGGAAGATAATTAATCCTCGGAAAAAGAGGCTGAGCTGTCAGGCTTTCCGAGGAGCTCTGGCAGTGGTGATTTGCTGTTCGGCTGTGGGGAGCTGTCAGGGTTGGTGCAATGGGGTCTGCTCAGCGCGTGTGCCTGCACACCCCAAAACACCCCAAACACCTCAAATACCCCGAACACCCCAAATACCCCAAACACCCTGAACACCCTGAACGCCCCAAACGCCCCGAACACCCCAAATACCCCAAATACGCCAAACACCCCAAATACCCCGAACACCCCAAACATCCCAAATACTCTGAACATCCCAAACACCCCAAACACCCTGAACATCCCAAACACCGCAAATACCCTGAACACCCCAAACACCCCAAATACCCCAAACACGCCAAACACCCCAAATACCCTGAACACCCTGAACACCCCAAACACGCCAAACACCCTGAACACCCCGAACATCCCAAACACCCTCAACATCCCAAACACCCCGAACACCCCAAACACCCTGAACATCCCAAACACTCCAAACACCCCAAATACCCCAAACATCCCAAATACCCTGAACATCCCAAACACCCCAAATACCCTGAACAACCCAAACACCCCAAATACCCCGAACACCCCAAACACCCCAAACACCCTGAAAACCCTGAACACCCCAAACATCCCAAATACCCCCAATACCCCAAACATGCCAAACACCACAAATACCCCGAACACCCCAAACGCCCCAAACACCCTGCACACCCCAGACACCCTGCCCTGCTCCTGGGGCCACTCTGGGTGGGAATCCTGGGATCACTGCTGGCTGCAGGAGGAGCAGGGCTCCAAATCCCCACTGGAGAGCAGCTCTTTGTCTTTGTAACAAATTGGAGACTGAACAGTTATGGTGGGAACACAGTCTGGAGTAGGGAATGTTTATTTTCTTTTTTATTCAGGGGAAGAAAAAAAGGTTTATGTTTTAGCTTTTCTATCCTAGTCTGGAGTAAAAATCTTGTCCAAAAATCTTCTGTTCTTCACCAGTTTTTGCCCTTATCCATTGTGTTCATGCTCGAGGAGCATCTTCATCTTCAGAGAGATGTGGCTGTCCTGTTAAAGTGCTGTGTGTGCTCAAGCTCTGCTTGTCCCACTGCTGATGGAGCCTTTTGGAATATCCAACTACTGGCACATGTGAAGGCAGTGCAGGGCAAAAGAAAAGCCTGTCTGAAGACACCCTAGCTGCAGCAGTTCAGTGCATATTTATTAAGTTCAAAAGTTAGTCCCTAGTGGATAAAAGCAATTACAGCATTTCTACCACATCTCAAAATGCATTTCTACAGAAGGGAACAATGCTGGGTTTTAGTAATTTGAAAAGGAGTTAATGAGATTTTTTAAAAAAAAAATATTTTCCTAAATAATAGTAATCTGACTGCTACTTAATTTCAAGTGGTTTTGAGAACTTCTGGTGTCAGTAAATTGAGTTTCTGTCTTGTCTCTGTTCCAAGATAACAGCCTTGTTTTCTCACCATGTGAGGCAGTTACTCTCCTTCCCCACACTGTTTCTGCTGCTTTCTGTCCCTGGTGTGGACACACATTGGAATAATTGGAGTAGGGGTTAAGGTCGGCTGAGCATCTCAGCTCTGCCATTTCCTAAGGCATCTGCAGCTGGCCTGGTGCTCAGAAAATTTTATACAAAATAAGTAGCACGCATTAAACAGCTTTCAAGTGGAAAATGAAGGCATCATGACATGGCACAGTGCTGGTGCCCTTGCGGGCTGGAATCGTGATTGCAGCAGGGGATGGTTTCATCTGCCTCAGGACTGCTGCCCTTCCAGGGGCAGGAGGAGAAGAGAGATTTGGGGATGAGTTTGGGGTGATGGGTGCTGTCTTCCAGGCTGTCTCTGACCATGGTGCAGCCTCAGGTGATGTTAGCAGCTCTGTGCCACTCCCCTCCCACCTTGCTATGCTGCAGCTTTGGAGAGGAGGTGCAAAATATCCTGAGTTTGCTTTTAAGTTGTTGCTTGGAAAGAAAGAAACAGGAATTTAAAGACAGATGTTTTAAACAAGTAACATATTTTAAACCCCATAATGTTTTAAATTTTAACGGACTTTTACTTTTTAATTAAGTGGCCTCTGTATATGCTGGTATATGATGTCTCTGTTTGAAGCAGGAACGTGGGCAGTGGTTTTACCAATTATGGTTTCACCCTTGTGTCTGTGAGAAACTGATTTATTGCCTTATAATTGGGAAACCTGAGCAACCTGGCCTAGTGGAAGGTGCCCAGGGCAGGGGGATTGGGGCTGGATGATCTTTAAGGGCCCTTCCTACCCATACCATTCCACGATTTTTTTTTATTAGTTCATCTCTCAGTCGCTTATTAAAAGTGTGATGATGCTATAAAGGGTTATACAGCTCTGTTGCTCGGAAGTTTTCTGGCACCATCACCTGCAAAGGAAAGCTGATTCCTGCTTTCTTGAGAGTTTCCAGACCCTGAATATTGATTGCACATGGGAGGGTGCCCAGTATGGGCAAACCCTGAGGTAAATTCGCCCCGTGCTGTAACTGCTTACCTTATTTTATTAATGTACAGTCATTCTGAGGAGCTGAAAGGATTATTAGTAATAGCTCTGTAAGAGGGATACAATCGATTTAAATTAGCTCACGCTTGAGCCTGCATGATCTGGTGCCTTTAAAATGTAGGTAAGCAGCTCATCCTTTTGCTCCCTTACATAACATTATAGGAAACTTTTTCCAAGGCCATTCTTGTGGCACATAGGCACATGGGTTAGTTGTGGACTTGGCAGTGCTGGGCAGGTGATTGGATTCGATGATCTCTGAGGTCTCTTCTAATCACAGTGATTTTACGATGTTCTCTATAAATGTTGCAGTTCATTACATTTAAATGTTTCAAATATCCAGAAGAATTACCCATTTGAAAACCTAAACACTTCTTAGGAGTAATTCAACTGCATTGTTTTGTGTAAAAAAATCAAACACGAGGCACCTCTGAAGATTCTTTTGCCTGCCCAAAGTCCTGCTTCTCCCCTTCCTCCTTTCCAGAAATTTTCCCAGGGTTCCTCCTGTCCATACATCTCTCCAGACACAAGAGTCATTTCATTGAGTGGGTAAACACCAGGGGTGATTTTCCTGCTCTCCCCAGACTTCTGCTTTACAAAAGTGGCATGATTTTGCCAGGAAAGCCAGACAGTATTACACAGCAAAGCTCCCTTAATATCTCTTGCTTTTCCATTCTCGCCCGCCCCGAGCCAAAGAAACCCAGCTGATTTAGACTAATTATTTCAAATGCAGTTTGTAAAAGGATGCTAATACTTTGCTGTATCCCTGAAGGTCATCTAAGCGATCCATAGTTAAACATTCATGTGGGAGACTCTGGGGGAAACAGTGAGGGATGATTATAATGGAAACACAGTGGGCTGAAGTGTGCGCTCATGCTCGAGCCTTCACAAGACAAACCAGGCTAGTGGAGCATTCCTGTGCTTTTACAGCTCTTAAATCTGAATAAACTCAAGCCTGCAGACCCTGCTTCAACATCCTTCCTGCTGGAGAACTGTGTGTGATCCAGGATTGCTTCAAACTGCTTCTTCAGCACCGCGATCCTCAATCTCTGTTGTGTTTTTTTAGGGGGGAAAAAAAAATTATCTGTGCACGATCTCGCGTCATTAAAATGTGCTGGGTGCCCAAGGTGTTTCTTCGTCTGTTCCTCTGGCAGCTTTTCCCCTCAAGTGATTATGCTAATTAGTGTTTGATCAGATGATTAAATTATAATTCGATTAATCCTACGTGCTAAACGCTCTGAATGCATTTCCATCGCCTGAATGCCTTGTGCTTAAGCATTCCTGTTTGCAGCTTGATAGGAGGCTCCTGCCTTTTCCCGTGCCTAATGGATTTTCTGTATTAAACCCACTATGGTTCCTTTTGACGTTGGGATGCAGGGGAAAGGGATTTTTGTTTTCCTACTCTGCTGCACAGAACCAGAAATAGATAGGTTCTTCCTAAATAATCTGGATTTTGCTAGGGATTACAAAAAAACCCCCAAAAATAGAGGGGAAAAAAGATTCCAAGCTTTTTATTTTCTTTTAATATACACACACCCCATGTCCCAGTCGTAATTTACGAAGGCAAAAAACTGTGATACAGCTAAATCCTCAATCTGTTTTCATTCTGAGTGGTATTTCCCCCAAATAATTCCCTCCTTTTCAAAGCTCAGATGTATTTTGGTCCAGAGACTCTCTTCTTTGCAGAACAAATTTTCTATTTGTGTGAGAGTGGGGTAGAGAGAGAGAAGGTTGTTTCTACTCCTACTACCTGCTTTGCCTTCCCTTTTCCCCAGGTTTTTTTTTGCATGCCATCTCTAGGAGATAATCTCCAGCAAGGCTGCAGAGTGGAGAACACACTGAAATTATAACCTTGGTGCTGCCGAGAGATTAATGCTCAGCTCCAGCATTGCTTTCTTTGTCTTTGGGGTCCTGCATTTTTAGGTCATCTGATTTCATGTGTGGCTCAGTTCTACATATTGGAGAAAAAGAAAAACAATAATAACATTAACATTTTTAAAACAAGACATACTTTGGCTTTCAATATTAAATATTTACAGGTGTTACATAGCTAAATATGTTAACCGGCTTCTCTGTTTTTGTGGAGAGAGACATCAGTGTCTTCCTCTGCCAGAGTCTGATAGTAATGAGTGGCTGGAGTTTAGAGGGAGGATGTTAAATTTAAATCCCTTGGTTTGTTTCCATCCTACAGTGCAGAAAACACTATCATGGAACAGCCTCCCTCCCTCTTCCCCTCTCTCCCTCTCCTGAATTTATCTCAGGGGAAGTGTGAAACAGATTGAACGCAGGGTTGCCAAGACCTGTCTAGGGGGATTTTGCTTTTTTGTACCCCAGGTGTAGGAAGGTGGAGCAAGGGAATAGGGATGTAAAGGATGTTTTCTCTTCCCCCTCCTTCCCTTTGTTTACCTGAAAAGCTGTCAGAGATTCATAGAACTCCTTTAACATCTTATTTTACTCCTTTCAGACTGTCTAGGAACAAGATTTTACCTGTGACTGGCATGACACAATCTACTGCCAGCTCTAAAACAATGTGGGGTAAATGAGTGCTCTGCAATTAAAGTCATCGAGGCCAAAAGCACTTTCATACTATCAAAGTGCAGTTCTGTGGCAGTGGTGGAATATCGACATCGCATCAAGTTTCTGGTTTAGGAAAATCCATGCCCTGCCCATGAATTCAGCCTCATCCTTTGCCAGACACCCCACCCTGTGAGTCTCCCCTCACCCTTGGCTCACCAGTTTGCACTTTTGCCTCAGTTCCACTCCCTCCAAACAGTTTGTGGGCAGATGTTTGTTCTGCCAACATCTGGGCAGATATTCATTCTGCCAACATCTGTGCAGATTTAAGGAGTTACAATCTAAGGCTGACTACTGCTACATGTTTGGGAGGTAGAATTGCCCCCGATCCCGCACGGGATGAATGCAGCCCTCCTGGTTTATCCTGTAGCTGGACCACTCCCAGGGACCCCTTTTGCAGCCCCTCGTAGCTGTGTGGGGTGCAATCCTCCATCTGGAAGGCAGTGCTGAGTGGCTGGAGGCAGTAATACCTTCAACCGATCCAGATAAATAGATCTGGAAGTAGGCTTGTGCCACCATCCTCATTTTAGAACTGAAAGAATTAGGCTAAGCTGAATTAAGGCTCTAATTCTAAATGAAAGTGCTAGCTTAGGATGCTGCTTAGCTCATTCTTTTTAAAAGTTTAATTTCAGATTCATTTCCTGAGTATCCCCATGTGGACAGGTCCTCAGACTCTGCCTGGCCTTGGGTAAGCTACTTAAGCTTGTGACCTGAGGACATTCCTGCAAAATGCACTAAAGCATGTGGGGGAAGTGCGTTAAGTATTTTGTGGGAGATAATTGTGTACNTTTTTTTTTTTTTAAATGTTTATTTAGCATTCTCTGTGTGATCTTCCAGATAGAGATCACCTTTGAAAAGGTGGTGTTGGAGCAGGGGAAAGCTGCCCAAGTGGGAAATGGGCAAAATGGCTGTGCAGGATGAGGTACTCCAAGCTATTTTCTTGAAGTCTCTAACTCCCTCTCCTCCCTGTCTGTGTAGTGGGAACACATCCCCTGCCCTCCTGACAAGTGCTCTTTTGGATGGATATAAGTATCCTCAGAGCTTTGAGCCCCTGGAGGTAGAGGAATTCATACTGAGCCGCATGAAAACCCTTTTGAAAATGCCATCTCCATGTCACCGTGCTGTCCTCGCTCCTTCCCTGGGAAGCACACATTCCAAGGGTCCAGCAGCAGAGGTCAGTGCTGATTTGCATTGGAGAAGCAAACCTAAGCTCAGAGGGAAGGGCCAACCTCTCCTGTGTACAAAAAACCCCACAAAACTTCATTGCCATGGTGTCACTGCCTCAGTCGTGCTTCCTGTGATGTCTCCATATAAAAACTGTTAGCAGTGGATGGGATATCACCATCCAGGTCCACAGCATGAGCTGCTGCTGTTTCATGCATGTAAATCTTCCCAAACACACTTGAATCTGAGCTGTCTGTAGCTAGTCTGGCTCCCCACGTCGAGGCAGCTCCAGATGTACAAAGAAGGATTCTGGAAAGGGTCTTTGTTTGGGGGAGAGAGGAGGAACACATGCTTGACATTCAGCTCTGACCTCAGTTAGAGCCTTCTGAGTCCTACACAAAGATCTGATGAACTTCCTCTTCCTTTTTAAGCTTGGCATGGAATATTTTCATATTCTTTGTGGCAGGCACGTGCTGGAGCAGCCCTGAGCTCTGAGTTCAGCAGCAGATCTGTCAGACTGCTGCTGCCCTGCCTGGCTCCCACGTTGCCCTTTCTGGGAGCAGTCACGTTCCTTTGGCTGGTTTTAAGGGTTGGAAACCTCTCTCAGGTTCTCTCCCTGACCTTCACACTTTCTCAGCGTGTTTGGGGCAGGCTGGTTGGTTTGATGATATCTGGGGGTGCTGTTTTAAATGTGGTTTCAGCTTCAGGTTGTTTTTCACAGTCAGGGCGTGGGGAAATGAGAAAGAACAGCTCCACTAGCTGGGGCAGCCTCTGCCTTTTTTAAACCTTTTATTCTGGGGACATCCTCACCTGAAGGTTATCCCACTCTCCAACCTGCCTGTATCTAGTTTGTTTCATTGAGCGCTAATTTTTTTTTTTCCCCCCAGAACTTGGCACCTATGTATTGGACAGGGAGGCGTGGGGCATGCTTAGAAATATTTTTATCATATTTTATTAACTGTCTCCTTGTCTTAGGCTTGTTTCAGGTGCAGCTCCAGACTGCCCCCAAACCCTGTAAATAGTTTGGGACAAGTTTATGAAGTTAGTCCTGTCCAGTCCCTGAAAACTCCCTGCATAGTGCAGGTGTCTCAGTCCTCTGCTGTTTGCAATGTCTATTTTCTGTCTATCTCAAAAGAGGTGCAGGAGGTTATTAGAATGAGGAAATGATCCTCTGGCACTAACCTGGATATTTTCTCAAAAAAAAAAAAAAAAACCAAACCTGCAGCTTCCTCTTGGAATTAGGTCCGTGAGCAGCTGACTACGTTTGCCATGAATGACAATTAGTAATGCCTAGAAACAACAACTAAACAGAGCAGAAATAAGATTGTCTGGGGAGAGGGGGAAAAAAAAACCCCAACAAAAATCACTGGATAACCCATATGCTTTATTTTCAAAGTGGAGTTAGTGAATCCAAACTATTTAGCTACTGTATGCATTTCAACTCTGGGCCACCCATGTGTGGAAGATTTTCTTGGCTGGAGGGCAGGAAAATTTAAATTTCTGTGTCTTTTGCCTTTTCCTCTTGCATTAACAGCTAGTGCAGCACTAGCTCTCACCTCGGGAGGAAAAGCTGCTTCTTCCTGCTGTCCTCTCTTCTCCTGCCCAGGGCTGTCTCTGGTGCCATCTCACAGCACTTGGCAGTCCCAAAAAATCGGTTTGAAAGTGAGGAGAGTAATTTATCTGTGCTTAAACTTATTTTTCTCCTACTGTTCCCTTTTCTGTCCTTCCTCAGTCACACCAGAAATGTAAATATTCATCCTCAGAGGTGACTAAAATTGCATGAGGAATTTTTCTTTAGCTCTGCCAGAAAGAAGCTTGGATTCACACACCTGGAGTGACTCTTATTCCCTCTTGGAAAAACTGACTTAATGAAAATAAATGTGCTTCTACAAAGTCAATATTCCTTTCAAGTTCTGCCTGTGCTTTCATCAGCTTGGGGTGTGTATGTGGGAGAATGTTTAGAAAGAATATTCACAAAAATGCTCTCTGGCAAAGGAAGAGATCACAGATCAGATCAATGAAATTTCCACAGAAAAGAGAATTGAAGTGATTTAATTTTATCAGCCAGGAATCTTACATCTGGGACCAGTTGTGTTCTACTGGTGTCTCTAGCAAATAAACTTCTTTGATAAAATATCATAGACAAATAATTTTGTAAAAGCTCAGAAGCCAAAGCCTGGCATGCAGTTTCAAAATGAACACGTGTATTTCTATAAAACCATTAACATGAACGGCTTTTGATCGTGACAGGCTCTAACAAATGGGAAGGACCTGGAAAAGTGGGGTTTAATTAGTTGTGCTATGGCATGAATGTGCAAATGTTGGAGAAAACCTCTCCTTTCAGGACTGAGGTTCCTCAGGGACAGGTCATGCAAACAGTGAGGCATCAGCAAAAGAGTGAAAAAGGTTTATCTTGAATTATTTTACTTGTCAATGTACCCAGACTTTTCATCCTCTCATTTATGAGTCCCTGGCCAGTTTATTATTAGACCTCAAACCCTACCCATTTTGATCTAAACCACATGAGGATCTGACCCCTAAAAATTCTGTTATTGCTGTTTTCCTTTGTCCTTGCCATTCAGGAATAACAGACTTTTTCTGTATTTGGTTATGAGCAGCTGGTGGTGATCTAGCCTGCACTTTTTAATGTCTATAAATGATATTTTGGGATTTATTCCAGGATAAGAGTGTTAGAACCACAACTAATGAACTCTAAAGACAAAAACTGAGACTCCTTTCAGGGTCATGGCTGTGGCAAATATTAACACCTGATGAACATTCAATTGTGATTCTGGAAAAAGGTCTCTCCTCAAATTCTTTTTTACACAAAGCAGAAACTGCAGTTGGAAATGTTATTTGAGTCCTCCTTCTATATGAATTTTCACTGCTGACCCATCAAAATTCCTTCTGTCTGGAATGGACAATTCACAGTGTGTTCCACATCTCAGATAGAGCTGTGGTGCTCCAGAACCCAGGGAATAAAACTGTGGCAGCATTTTAGCCTCTTGAGGACTTCTTAAGTAAAAAACATTAATAAAGACATTTGATTTTATACACATACAGAAATTCCTAAATATCCAAATACATGTGACAGGGATTTGCTTGTTCTTGGCTGGAGCTCATTGCTTTTGGGTCTGGCTGACAATTAAATTTGCCTTTACACAGCTTCCCAATTCATTAATCAATTGATTGGAACATGAAAGACTACATAATATAGGATTAAATAACAGCTCACATTTGCTGACCTGGTCTTCATTCAGAAAAGAAAGAAAAAATCATCCCTGAGTCATCACATTTGGTCAATAAACAAAAATGTTGTTATGTGACCATTTCATAAAACTATAAAGAAAAAAGGTATATAGACTTCTCCAATTTTGTGTTCATAATCTGTGGTTTCGTGTGTGTGATGGAAGAAAAATCCCATCACTTTCTAGACTCCTGATATACTTTTAGACATGCTGATTGACAAGTCATAAGTAGTGCTCCCAGCAACATTTTAGTTCTGTGGATTTACAGCTCATTATCACTTATGCTCTCTGGTAAAGATTTAAAACTGGTACGTTTTTAGAACCTGAAATAGGAAAAAAAAAAGTGACTAAAATAATTACCTCTGAAATGTGTATTACTGGTGTTATCAAATCCTTATTTTAGCGGAAGGATGTTATTGGTGTTTTAAAACTGAGTAGCAATTGACATAAAGTTTCAGTGGAAATATTTCTGCCTGGATTTTGAAACTATTTGATCTTAATGGCTCCAGAACGAGGCAGAACAGAGTGATGTGGTTTAACATTAGCATAGAAGACCTGAGCTCAAATCACTGCTTTGTTACCTGTTTTCAGGTGCAGTGACAGAAAAATCTACTCTTTTGGGGTTTTTTTGTGCTCCTCAAAAAATGAGAATATCTCATACTCAGGAACATGATAGGTGTCCTCCATGCTGCCGGTTCCTCTATGGAAGTCCAAAAGGAAAACCAGATTAATTTACTGTAGAGTGAATCATTGCTAAAGAAAACAGCCTGCAGAAATGCTTATTTTCAGCAGTGCTAGCACTGTTCAGCAGGCACCTCGGAAACCTTGGGGGTGATTGGAGAACGACTCGTGGCATGCAAATAAATCAGTCCCTCCTGTGTACCTGAGTGTGGAAAACACAGAAAACCTGATCTGGAGTGCACACACAGGCAACTGCAATGCAGTCTGTGGTTTAGAAGGAAAAATGTGTTGTTCAGGTGAGAAATAAGCTCCCAGGTATCAATTTTATTTTTTCTTCCCTGGATCAAGGGAGCTCTTTCAAGGTAATCTGATTTCAGTGTTCGCTGCGAGTTCTGCTGGCTGCCTCTGGTAAGCTCTGCTCTCTGTGCCAGGCAGTAATTGCGTTAATCATCCATTTTTAAATAACTGCATTTGAAGTTAAGTTGAGAATTGCTTTTCAGATCTTTAATTTGCTTTGGAAAAGTGAAATAATTCCCACAAGGGCTGTGCTAATCAATATTCCAAAGGCAAGTAACCTTTGCTAATTCTTGAACATGGGATACTCTATATTCTTCTGCTTAAAGAATTCTGGGGGAAAGAATACACCAATTCCATCTGTAATTTGGCAGGTTAATAACTTTTCTGACTGCCAGGCATAGGGGTTTTTAGTCAACAGGAGATTCATCAAGTACAAAATTGCATTATATTATCTTCCTTTCATTGTTGTTGTTTTTATTTTAAACCTTCTTGCTAATATAAATGATGACAAATTGCAGAGCCGTAAATTTGAAAGTCCCTAAATGGCATTTTCGTCAAAGCCTTTCCGCTGAAATGCTTACTTGGAAAGATTTTTAAACCTCAGGAGCTGGGGGAGGGGTTTTAATTATTATTATTATGCATCATGACACAATGCATTATGCATCATGGTTGTTTTTCTGCTTTTTAAACACTTGTTATGGATGATGAAACTAATACAAACGGACACGCAGGGAGAGCTTCTGCAAGACCTTCCTGTGATGTCATATTCCGTTTCCAAGGATTTGCAGTACTTGGAAACGAGAGGCTAGACAAACTTAAAGAGGCACTTAGGAGCACAGCAATAATTAGCTGACAGGTAGTCATCAAGGGAAAGTCACCTTTTTTTCAAGGGTGTCCTCCTGTTAAACTGGATGAAAAACCTCATGTTTCAAAAACTAAAAATGGCAGAACGTGGGCGTTGCTGTCTTAAACACGGGAGTGGTTGACCCTGCCTCCTTTGAAGCCACCTGCAAATTACTGCTGATGCTCAGAATTTGCTTTCTTTACCTTGTTTTTCCCACCAGACACGCACATAAATGAAAAATAAATTGTTAGTGAGGCTGATTGAAAAGCTGATGGGATACAATGGATTCAGTGCCAGAGCTGCTTTTTCATCTTCCCTCTCTCCACCAAGTAAATATTTCCTGTTCCCTTGAAATCAGTTTGATATTTAGGTTCTGTACAAGTACAAGAGGAACAAAGGGGAAAACTGTGCATTCATTTCTTTTATAAAACCTAATTTTTAAATAGCCATAGAGCTTTCATAGGCTGCACCTTGTAGAAATTAAGGGAGAGAAAATCTGAATAGATTTTTGAGGTGTCACAGCAGGTAATGGGTTTGAGAGAGGGGGAAAAAATAAAAATATTCTGCTTCCCTAGGAGGCAAGTAGAATTCAATATTCTATATTTCAGCATTGGGGAAATGAAATTTCAGCATCATTGTGGACATTAAAGATGATACTGGTGGTGACCCACAGACAATTGGCAACTGCATTTGTTTCCTGAGATGCTGATGAGGAAAGTCTGAAATCTGTGTGTCCCCACCCATCCATATATCCAGAATTAATTGCCTGGTAGTTGCATTCTGTTTTTTTAATAGGAAAAAAACTCCAAAACTCCACAACAATCTCTTCTCCCTGTGCGCATACTCTGCACCTCCAGGTTGGCTCCAGTTTCTGCCTCTAAGTTGAAACCTGTGGGTATGGTATGGGGCTTTTGCCAGGAGATCATAAAGTGAATTGATTTGTTCTTTTTTTTTTCTGTATTCCCTATTCCCACATAATGTTTTTTTCAACTTTTTGGTTACAGAATGATGATTGTTCCCTACCCCACATGGCCCAAATTTAATAAAGATATAATAATGTCTTTGGTGTTCGGCCTCAGTGTTTTGCTCTGCTGTAGATCTGAGATACAAAACCCTACGCTTTGCCTCCTTGCCAGGTCAATTTTCTGTGAAGATGTAGAAAAAAGTGCTCATGTGGTCCCTCCTCTGTACTGCTGGGGCAGGGGGGAGAAGCCTCTGCTCAGGATCACAGGATGGTTTGGGTTGGAAAGGACCTCAAAGATCATCCAGTGCCACCCTGCCATGGCAGGGACACCTGTCACTGTCCCAGGCTGCTCCAAGCCCCAATGTCCAGCCTGGCCTTGGGCACTGCCAGGGATCCAGGGGCAGCCACAGCTGCTCTGGGCACCCTGGGCCAGGGCCTGCCCACCCTCCCAGGGAACAATTCCTAATTCCCAAGATCCAGTCTAACCTTCCTTCCTTCTAAGTCCGTTCTCCCTTGTTCTATCACTAAATGCCCTTGTGCAAAGTCCCTCTCCGTCTCTCTCATAACCGCAGCCTAAAATGTCTGATGTCTCCATGATGGATTCTCTTGCACACTTCCTTTTAACAGGATTGGGGTTTGTTCCCTTTTAGCAGTTTCCACATCGGTGTTTGTTGCTTGATTCTGCTTAGCCTGAGCTTCCTGAATGTGTCCTGCACAAAACTGAAATCCTCACTGTTCCCAGGCACTGCCAGCTGAATCAAAGGGAATTCTGCTACTATGGAGAAACTCTTGCTAGATCATTCCCTCTCCATTGTGCCCCTGCTGTTCAGACAAACCTTTCAGGCATCTCTTGAGAAGAAAGCACAACAAGGTTGTGTTGTTGTGCTGCTTACTCCGATCTGAGCATGTTCAGCACATGTGCCTTGTTAGTTTGTTCTCCCTCCCATGGAACTAACGAGATTCTTTCAGTCACCTTCTGCAGGAATTGGAGGAGGCTGGTGGTATTAAATGGTTTTGTAAAGATCTCCATTGGTTTTGTTTGTCCTTATAAATATTTTATGGCATCATAGCTCAGTGAAAATGCAGTGGTTTTGTGTAGTAAACCTAAATAAGAATAAGCCTGCACAAGGTTTTTTTTTTTTTTTCTCTCTGTGCATCAAAAGAGAAAAGAAGAGAAAGTTAAAATGCATAATGAGGCACAGTAGGTTTCTAGTGCTGGGTAACCTGTATTGTTGTTATAAGATTTAGTAGAAATGTTTACTAGAAAATACAGTCTCCAGACTGAATTTTAACGAGGAATGTGAAGCTATTATTTGTATTTGATATTCAGGCTGGTGGCAGAGGAAGCTGCAGGTAGTGGTCAAAGATTGAATGACAAACCTTGACTCACACTCTTTTTTTAACCCTTAAAACTTTCTCAACTTGGTAAATTAGCCTTTTCCATTGTAAAAATGGAGGAAGACTTCTTGTGATTATCCTGTTGATTGCTTAAATATTTTTTTCTCTTTGTTTGTGGGAGGTTTTTTGTTTGGTGGGTTTTTTGTTTTGGTTTTGTTTTGGTTTTGGTTTTTTTTAAACAGGTAGGGAAAAATTAAGCTCTAATGAAGTCTTGATTACATTATGATTAATGTCTTTGTTTCAGAATCTGCCTCTACTAAGCACAGAATGGGAATGTGTGACTAGAAATAAGGAGGGAAGAAAGATCTTACCAAATTCTTAAGAACTAAACAAAGATGTTCAGAGAATTTGCCTTTAGGGGGAAGTAAAAAGAGAAAGGAAACAAACTTGGAATATTTCTGGCACCTTTTATTTAGTTAGAAACTTTGTCTTGTGTAAAATAAAGCCTCCAATTGCTATCAATTCCTCGTTGAGAGCTATCTCCCTCCATTTTAAAAATATTTCCTTAAAGTTTTAGTCAGACAGAAATGGCATTCTGAATGGAAGTGCTAAATAGGTTTGTACATAATTAAGAAACGAGCAGCAGGCTGTGACTTTGAATGTTTGCAGCGCAGAATGAGGATTTTCCCTTTGCCGAGATTCTATTAAATTTGACAATGAGAGAATTCATGGTTGACTTGCTCTTGGTGGTCTGTCAAGTCTGAAGCCAGGACCATTTATTGAGGTTTATAAACTGTTTGCAGGAGCTGGTTATCCCTTTGCACAGAAACAGTTTGGCACAGTAATTCACGTCCCTTTCTCACTTATCATCAGTGCAGGTAATGGCTCTGGGTGTTTAATAACGTTAATTCAGTAGCAACATTTTATGAGCACAGCAGCCACTGGAACAGCAGAGCTCTGGAGTTTGACTGAAAAGGTGGTGCAGGATGTGTGCCTTGGCCAAACACATCTGATCGTGTCCAGTTTGCCAAGTTAAAAAAAATAATTTAATAGGGGAGGGAAAGGTGGGGAGAAAAGCTGTTTTTCAGAGTGTAAAATAGCAGGATGCCCTCCTTAAGCGGAAAAATGCTGTGACAAAGTAGAGGAGAAATTGATATTTTCTAAGTCATTTTCTAATCTCTTTCTTGATGGAATGTTTTTTTTTTTCCTACAGAAAAAAGGCTAATCCTCATTTTTTATTTACCTGTGTGAAAGTCTTGAGGTTCTCTGCTCTGGCTCCAAGGGTGGGGCAATCTATTATGTATTTCTGATGAATTTTCCTTGCTTGTCAGATGTAAACAATTATAATCAAGCTGACAGTTATTATAAGTAAATTTGGAGGCATCTACATTTCCAATAAAACTTGACAGTATTCTTTCAAATACAGAGTTATCACGAGTTCTATTTTTTATCAAAAGAATTTTTCTTCTCTGCTTTCCTTGCACTTCCTTCCTTTTGATCTCCTTCCTCTTCCCCGGAGAAAAAAGGTATTGAAGATGAAGTTAGAGGACACTCATGTGGAATTTGAGGATACTGAGATAAAAAGCAAGCAGGATGAAAATGTTGTTTGTGTAGCAGTAGAAATGGAGAAAAGTAGATTTTAGAATTAGAAAGGCTCCATCATGAACTTCGATAAGACTTGAAGACACGACTTTGTATTGAGAGAGTTAAAGATGATTTGAAGTATTTATATCCTTTTAAAAATGCTGCCTAATTTGCTGGTGTTTTTATACTTTAAAAATAAAGGAAAATATGTTTAACTTTATACCAGTAAAAATTTTTTGCATCTTTGCAATCTCAAAATGTGGCAAAAAGGTGTATGTGGATGGCTGCAGAGAGGAGAGGAAGACAGGGTAAAACTAAACTGTACTTCTGATTCACACTAACTAATTCAAATTAGATGTGTTCTGTAATTATGTTGCCTGGAGCTCCCATTAATGTTGATGAGCTAAATGTATTTATCAGTGGAAAAATAGGCTTCATTTTATACATCTAAATAGTTTAATGTTTTTAATGCAGATTGCCTGATTTGTAGAGGCAGCATCATCAAATGACAAGGTGGATAAGGGATGTGTGATTATTTTTTTTTTGGAGCCTGTAAAACGCTTCCAATTAATTCTTTCTGAGAGTGACTCTCAGCAACCTGAAGTTGTTTCTGTGTGATAAAAAGTCACTGCTCTGCATCTTTATTTGTTATCTTCACCCAGCCCAGAGCTTGTATGACTTTGTGGGTGCATCCTAAAAAAGGAGGACAACTGGGAATTTGCCTCTAGTGATAAAAATGTGTTTAAGGCCAGGCTGGATGGGGCTCTGAGCAGCCTGGGACAGAGGAAGGTGTCCCTGCCCATGGTGGGGGGTTGGAACTGAATGATCTTTAAGGTCCCTTCCAACCCAACCCAACCCATTCTGTCATTCCGTGTTGCTGCTGCATTTTAAAACTTGAGCTCTTAAGTAGAAATGAGGAAAAAGACTGATTGGAGGGCTGTGGTATTTTGAATGTACTTGGGAGGAAGAATCTGAAGAGATCCTGATGTTTCTGGAGAAGTGAATTTCTTTCCCATCTTTCCCTGATGCTTTCCTCACCTCTTCCTTATAAGCACAGATCTTGAGCTGCTTTGGAGAATCTTCTCTTTCCTTTCAGCACTTCAGAATCAGTAAGAAGAATAAAAACCTGCCAGTTGTGGTCCCATCTGTATCTGCTTGGACTGCAGCTCAACTGTGTGATCTAATTAAAGCAAACAGGCCAACCCCCAACAACCAAATAAGCAACAAGGGGGTTTTTCCCTCGAAACTTCTCTGGTGGAAGTGTCCAGGCAGGAAAGAGGGAGCTCCCCTTCCTTCCTACAGGTGGTTTCTTGGAACTGGGCTGTGTTCTGCAAATTCTTTTCCATAAACAAGAAAGTTAATGGTGCCTTTAAGTCTTTCTCATCTGACAAAAATGATGTTGACTTCAACCCCTGTGTTGCTCCCCCTTAAATTCTCTCATTTTTTTGGCGGGGAGGTTTGCTGCGTGAGGGTCTAAAGCCAATATTCAGACACAGTGATTCAATCCTACACCATCATCTTCAAGTCTTTTAAAAAGTCGACTCCGCAGGTGAAATAAGTCTTGCGTAACAGAGTGCAAAATTAAATTTTTCTTTCTCATGTGATTTACACTGTTCTATTAGTCATTGCTATTATCTGTTTCATCATTCATCAAGATTGCAACAGCAATTCTCTGGGCTAGCATTAGCTTTGGGTACCACATGGCCTTGCTGCAGCAGTTAATGCACTTTTTGATCAGGTGCTTTTTGAGTTTCAAAGATGGACCTTGAAATGTGCTTTACAGGGGGGCTCCAAGTGACTGCTCAGGTGTGCAGTGTCATTTTAGTCTATTTGTGTTTGGAAGTGTCTTTTAAAAGCTCAGGGGTGCAATGTTGTACAGGTCAAAGTCTGGTGCCAAGATCGTGAGATAACTTATTATTTTCCTTTCTTCCATCTTGTCCTCCTTATTTTTGTTTTTGTTTTTATTTGTATTTTTACTTTTACTTCTATTTATCTATATTTATATCTATATATCTATATTTCTATCTATATTTATATCTATATATCT
>VZRL01000894.1:289845-304140 GCA_013397895.1 Origma solitaria | reverse complement strand
TTTTAAATTTTATTTTCATTTTAATTTTTAAAATTTTTATTTTAATTTTCATTTTTTATTTTTATTTCTTGCTCTTATTTTCATTTTTATTTTTTAAATTTTTAAATTTTTAATTTTTTTTTTTAATCATGAGTGGCCTCTCACCTTGAGATGTCCCTTTATAACCGCGGGATCACGTGCATCACCTACAAGTCTATCTAAAATATTAATCCTCTCTATAAGGCTCCTTGCCAGGGAATTGCTGTGGGGAGAGGGAAACAAAAACCTTCTCCCCCAACTCTTGGGGTCTTGCTCAATATCTCAGGGTAGAACGTGGGGTTCAGAGTCAAACCCTAAATCTGTGACAACAAAAAATCCTGCAGGTGATAGGAGAGCACTCGAAATCCCCAGCGCAGCACAGCATCACCAGGCACACTGCCAAACCCACAGCTTTTTAACTAAACAAACAAACAAAAGAAGCCCTTAGGCCAGGCAGCGAGAAAGTTTGTGCTTCCAACAAAGAAAAACAAAAAATGGTTTTTGGAAAGGTAGGGTTTGTGTAACCAACCGAATTAAAACATTGTAGCACCTGAGGGCATGGGAATCCCTGTGGGGTTTTTTTGCTTCAAGTCTTATTTGCATGAGGATTTGTAAAACTATTCTTGACCTACATAAATCATCAACCATAATAAGCCTTTATTTTAAGAGGGAGATTCAATAGGAGATTGTCTGCTTTGAAAACATTTCTAATATGGTGAGGGAAACATCAAACAAGATTAAATCAAAAGGTGAAATAGAGCCCACCTAAGGGAAGGAAGAACCACGTGCAATCCTATATAACTTTCATATTAGAAATAAACAGTGAGATATAGCAGCTTTGCATAGAAAGACTGAAAACCCTATTTATTTTTTGGGAGAATTGAATTGGTTTTGCATTTCAGCTATGGCAAGGATGGTGTATTTTTCACCTTGGGTTCACATTTAGTGTCCCACAGAGTTGTGTTCCTCATGTTTTCTGAAAACCACACAATGTCAAGGAAAGATGAGTCCCCAAACCCGCAGAGATCCATTTCAATTGTCTTTTAATTTATATTTGGTTTGGCTGCTGACCTTTCAACATCCTGACACTCGACTGATTCCCTGTACTCCCAGGATGCGTTAAGGTGATGATGGTAGGGGCACAACGAGTTTCCTCCCTGTCTGTGTTTTGGGGCAGGGTGAGATTTGTAATTATTTTTATTCATTTGTTTGTTTTCTGTGTGAGACAATGCTGCAGCGAGCCTTTATGGGCAGCAGTAGTCAGGGCTCCAAACCCCACGAGGATGCAGCAATCCCTGGTGCTGGTGAGCGGGAGCTCCACGGAGAGCGCCTGTGGGAGCCCTGCTGGGCTGGGGCTGTGCTGAGGAGCAGCGATGAAGCTGGGAATTCGCAGGGAATTCCTCTCAATTCAGCTCCTGGGACCACGCAGGTCTTGCAAGAAGCGCCCTGGAGGTATTTCCAGTGAATCCTTCCCAGTGAGGGGTGTGAGGTCCTGGCACAGGTACCCAGAGAAGCTGTGGATGTCCCTGGACCCCTGGCAGTGCCCAAGGCCAGGCTGGATGGAGCTCTGAGCAGCCTGGGACAGAGGAATGTGTGGGGTGGAACAAGGTGATTTCTAAGGCCCCTTCCAGCCCAAACCATTCTGTTCTCTTCTGGTTTCAAACACGTGCAGAAGTGGCACTTACAGGGGCAGTTCAGCGCTGCACTCGGCAGGGTCAGGTTAGTGCTCAGAGCCAGTGATTTTTCAGGGGATTTTTCCAACTGAAATAATTCCATGTCAGTTGTGACAGGGGTGAGGGCTGGGGATCTGTGGTCTCATGAAGCCTGTGCACAATGGGTGTGTGTGAAAAGGAGCAAATTTTCATGGGACAGAGTGCTTGGAGGGATCAGAGCTCTGGCACAGGGAGTGCTCAGTGTTTGCTGGATTCGCACTCTCAGGGTCCCTCTGGGCTGCTGCCTGCTGAGCCCCACAAACCAACCCCTGCTTTTCCTGTTTTCCACACAAAACTCTGTGATTCACAGCCCAGTGTGCTCTCTGGGGCAGTGAAGGACACCTTGCAGCCACTCTGGGATACCCCCAGCCTCCCTCGAGCTGGCAGTGCCCAGGGATGCTCTCACTGTCGCCCTCAGATTTAGGATGAAGCAGCCCAGCCCTCCTCTCCCCTTCCTTGTGGCAATTCAGGGGTGCAGATTTCTGTACACCTGTGCATTATTCTTCATGCTAAAGCCTCATTGTTTCTTAGTGAATTGTGAAATTGAGGCAAGGCATTGTAAGTGTTAGAAAATATGAAATATCTATTAGAGCTAGGGTGTTACTGCACGCTGAGATCTTACTGCCTCTGCAGTTTTCTGCTTTCTCGAGACCTCACATTGAGTTTAGTGATTTCTACAGGAGAAATGCAGCTTTTGTTGCACTGTCACGAGGTGCTTTGGGAGAAAGTGAGTTCTAGCAATTGCTTAATCTTTCTTTAAAAAGATTCTGAAAATTATCCAATCCTAAGGGTTATTTTTTAAACATTTTTCCTGTTTTATAAGTACAGCACCTTTTGTCTCTTAGAAAAAAATACCAAAAAAAACCCCTTTTTAAGTTGTCTTGGATTTTATTGCACAGCAAAATACTTTTTCTCTTCTTTGAAAAGGCCCACCTGTGTGGAGCCCTGTGATAACACACGTCTGTCAACTTTTGTTTAAAAAGAGAGATGTTTCTCACTCTTGAGACCAGGGAAGAAATCTTAAATCTTTGCTTTTTTTTAAACTTAGAATTTTAAAGCTGACAATTGTAACCAGAGACAAAAGGAAACTTTAAAATCTTGATTTTTTACATTTCTAACTTTTCAAGACACCACTCTGGGATGGCTTAAACTCCCCCTCCTGCCATTTATTCACTTCACACCAGTGCGCAAAGCAACCCCAACCCTTCTCCCTATTTATTTCCAGCTGGGATAAACGTGGTGGGATAACAAGGGTGGTCCCTCAGGCTGTGCTGAGGGTGGTTTGGGGCAGGCAGGTGTGAGGAGCAGCTCCAGTGCTCCTGCCCTGCTCCACCTGTGCCACCTGTGGAAGTTCTGCTGCCTCTCCCATCGTGTGAGGGGTGGGATGGAGTCGTCCCTGCAGCGCTGTCTTGGGAGATGAGCGACATGGAATGCCTTATTCCTATTTTCCTTCACAAATTCTTGCCTCCCATGCTTTTCGTTTGCAGTTCCCCCTCTATTTTAGGCGAAGAAAAGGAATTGCCTGCCTTGCTCAAAACCACAAGTGTCCTCGGGGTCTGTTCACTTAGGTACAACCTTTTCCTCTTGTCCTCCAGTGGAAATGAGGAAGAAAGGCTTGTGCTGGGCTGGGATTGATCCCAACATTTCCCTCCACACCTCCACAGCTTGCACAGGTGTGGTCTGGGCACAGATCTGCCCAGCACCTCTCCCTGGAAAGGTCCTTGCTGCCTTTTGTGTCTTGACAGGGTTAATGCATTAAAGCCGACCAAGAGTTGTCTGAATCTCTGGAGCAAACTAAAACAAGAGTGACATGAGAAAAGCAGTCATCCATTGTTGCCTGATGATAGAGGAGTTTTTAAAAATCAAACGCTCTGGTATAGCCTGGCGGTGCACAGAGAAAAACCTAATTAATTATAAATAAGATGGATAAATAATTTAAATGTATCACTTATTTCTCCTTTATAGTTTAACTCATGAAAAAATCATTTCAATTAGAAATTTCAACTCAATCTGAAATGCAGAGAAGCATGATGGTTCAAGATGGATGTGAACTCCTTTATGATCTTTATGATTTTCTTTCAAAAATGTGAGCTTTCTTTTTTCTTCTTTTTTTTTTTTTTGGCAACTTGGGTCATAAAAAAGAAAAAAAGATTGCTGAGAGAGACAGAAACAAGCAAAATTTCCTTTGATAGGGTAACAGAATGTATTTTTAATTTATGAATTAGTAAGTATGTTGTGTGCAATGTCCAATTTGTCAAAAATGTCTTGGTTCCCTCAGAATTCATGTTTATATGCATGAAATAGATGCAGTGTTCCCCATTAATTATAATATCCCATTTCCTCAAGAGTAACGAAAGATGATTCATTCCTCTCTTCTGGCCCTAACTGGCTCCTTGGCATTACTGATAATGGGTTTTCCCATTTATTTTTGACCTTGTGAAACTATTTATGTTGAGCTCAGCCGTGATGAATGAAGCAGGAGCTGGGCCTGGCCTAAGGGTGGGAGCAGGGAATTAGCACATGGAATTAGCTCTTGTCCCCCCTACTCAGGGACATCACCTCAAATATTGCCCCAAACATTCCCAAGCTCGCTCTCCTCTACTGGAGGATCTTCAACCTTGAAATTTATATCTGTGGTCTAAAACAATAAAAATAATTCATGGTGTTGATATTCCTGATGTTGATTTTTCATCCCCTCTACTCCTGTGTCTTGGTTCTAATAAATTCAAGGGTTTTTACATTTACAGCTATATTTATTTCTCCATAGTTCTCTATCTGTCTTTATGTCTCTGTGTTTTCCCCAAGTTTAAAGATGTGTATATATAGTATCTGTATGCTGATGGCTCTCATCTGAAGCACAAAATATGTCCTAATTGCTTCAAATTACTGCTTTTGCTTTCAGTTAATAGTCTCCTGTTTTGTTTCAGTTTCCGCTATGCAATTTTCCTGTTCAAAATTGTATATTCAAAGTACATATATGCTTACATCTGTGGATGGCTGCAAGGGAAATATATTGGATGTGGTGTGAAACAGGGATTTTTATTAGAACTTGATTGGAATAACGTCAGGAGGAGACCAAAATCAGCAGAGACGGAATCACAGAGGCATCTGATGACTGTTATTGAGCAGGGAGGTGTAAGGAAATGATGAGATTTGATAAGGTCAAGAGCTGGTGCTGCGCCAGGGTTGGGGCAATCGCTGTTATCAGCACAGGCTGAGGGATTGGGATTGTTCAGCCTGGAGAGGAGAGGATTTGGGGGGAGCTCGGTGTGGCCTTGCAGGGCCTGAAGGAGCCCCAGGAAACATGGAGAGAGACAATTGCCAAGGGCTGCAGGGACAGGAGCAAGGGAATGGCTTGAAATGGACAGAGAGTAGGGTTAGATGGGATATTGGGAAAAAATTCTTTACTGTGAGGTGGTTGAGGCCAGGCTGGATGGAGATTTGAGCAGCCTGGGACAGTGGGCGGTGTCCCTCCCCATGGCAGGGGCATTGAAACTTTATGATTTTTATGGTCTCTTTCAACCCAATTCTGTGATTTTACGATAACTTTGATACCTAGGAAAGCAAGATGAAATTAACAGTGCAGCTGTCTTCAGGGCAGTGAGTGATTAGCATACAGACAAGCGTTTGAGGGAAAATTTTAACGCCACAGTAATTGGGGTTAGTTTTTCTATTGCTGAGTTTTTTTATCAGTGAGAGTGAATTCCTCAGCCACTGGTTCTGTCCTCTATAACCCTAAAATAGAAACCCTTTTGAGTATTGAGGAGTTTCCTTTCTATTAAAATAATTTTATTGTAATTTTGCTAAAATTCTTGGAAACCAAAGACTTCATGCAAAAAATGTTAATATTCCAGTTTCCATTTGAATTCCATTTTTGTATTTTCTCTGCATGATACAAGGGAGTCCTGATGCCCAACAGGTCAACTGTGCACATCTATATTTAATGATTTGATAAGCGTCTTCCACCTTTCTCTGTTCTGAATTTCCCGAGAAGAGCTTGTGAGTATGCATTTCTGATGAAGCATTTGATGGAAAAGCATTGGGATTTTTTTTTCCCCTTTCCTCATTCAAAGTACATTTAATGTGCAGATCTGGAAAGCCCAATTTTTAGCCTAATAAAAGAATCAGAGAGAGGATGGTGGTGGGGAGCAAGGCTTTGGAATTAAATTGAGGCTAAAGGTGTAGTGGAGGAAAAGTGCTAAATAAAAAAGCTATTTGCTGTTAGGCTTCCTTAACTCGTATCCCATCAGCTAAGGCTTTTTATTGCAAGGGTTTATTTGGACATTTGAGATTTTAGCACTTTCCCAAGGCTGTATTGGAAACTTAGGGATGATGTTCATGATACAGATATTTTGTTTTGGGGCTAATAATTCCCATTATGGTAATTATCCAGGACAAGGGTGTGTCCAGCAGGAGCAGGGCAGGGATTGTCCCTCTGTGCTGGCACTGAGAGCCCCTCCAGGGCTGGCTCCAGTTGTGCTCCTGCAGGAGAGCCCTGGAGGGGCTGGAGGTGTCCAGGGCAGGGAACGGAGCTGGGAAGGGCTGAGCCCCAGGAGCGGCTGAGGGAGCTGGGAAAGGGCTCAGCCTGGAGCAAAGGAGGCTCAGGGGAACCTTGTGGCTCTGCACAGCTCCTGCCAGGAGGGGACAGCCGGGGGGGTCGGGCTGTGCTGGCAGGGAACAGGGACAGGAGGAGAGGGAACGGCCTCAGGCTGGGCCAGGGGAGGCTCGGCTTGGACACCAGGAGCAATTTCTCCATGGCAAGGGCGCTCAGGCCTTGGCAGGGCTGCCCAGGGAGCTTTGCAGTGCCCATCCCTGCAGGTGTCCCAGCAAGGCCTGGCCGTGGCACTCAGTGCTCTGCGCTGGGGACAAGGTGGCCATCGGGCACAGCTTGGGCTCCATGGGCTGGGAGGGCTTTTCCAACCTCAGAGATTCTGTGATTTTTGTAGTTCAGCAGCTGTTTTTCTGCTCTCTGGCAATTGGCTTAGCCCCTGTTCTTGGCTCATGCATGAAGAGCTGCAGGAGCACCTCTTGAGAGGGAGCACCACCCCAGGCCTTCTGTGCAAGGGTCCCTGTGCCAACAGGCTGCACCATGATTATGGTTTTATTATGTGATAAAGTGATGGGGGAATAATTTTTCCCTCTAAAAGTTCCTTTTTTTTAAATTTTTTTTTTTTGTAATAAAGAAAAAAAATTCTTCCCTGAAGAACATGTAAAATCAGGTAGATGAACTTTCATGAATTCATTTGCAACCCTAGTGAGCACCCCAGTTACGGAGCTGGCCTCTTCACTTTCGGGTTCAATAATAATTTCTGATTAGCTCTATTTGAAAATGAGCTTCAGCTGGTGATTTACACAAACTAAAGCTCATCATTCTTGCAAATCTCGTCAAGTAGTCCTAATGTGGCAAACCTCCAAGTGGAATGTGTTCAAAACGTGGTGGAAACCTGCGATTTATATCTGTATGTTGAAATTTTGCTATTCACAAGAAGCACTGTGATCTTGCTAAATTTCACAGGGGAATCTTCCATGAGATTGAAAGAGAGACAACATTGCTGGGATAGATTCACAGATCAGGACAGAAATCAGGAAATTGTCTTGTGATTTTTTTTATTCCCTGCTCAACTTGAACCAGCAGCTTCAAAGTTAAGACGGACAAAGAGAACAAGCAAAAAAGATTCTGAGGAGAGTGTCCAAAATGAATAGTCAGGCCTAAAGTCTTTTCCATAACAAACATTAAATATAATGGCTAAAATAAGAATGGAGGAATATTTGGGCACTTGGGGAGTTGGGGATGGGTATAGGAATAAATAGATTGATGTGAAAATTCCAGCTGTTCAGAAAAATTACTAACAAGAACTTTTCACCTTTTTATTTTTTCACCTTATCTGTTAAGTGTAGTTCAAACATCTTACAAGAAAACCTTGACTGCCTGGTGACATTGGAGATTTTTGTTAAAGTCTATACCCACGCTCCCAATCACTGCTATAACTTCCATCCCCATTGTGTTTTGGGGGGCTGTTTTCTTCCTTAAAACCATTTTTTGTCTCTGGAGAGGTAAGATGACCTTTTAGTTGTATGGAGAGAACTTGATTTGTTTTGGATTTAAACCAGCCTTCTAATTTCCCACCCTAAATATTTTCACAGGCAGCTTTGTTCTTCTACCAGGATTATGCTTCAACTTAAACATGTCTCCTACTCCCTCAGTGTGCACCTCTCTGATATAATTATGCTTGGAGGAGGACAGTATTTATATCTTTCCATTAACTTCTGTGCATTAGAAATCAGATACAAACATAATTGAACAAAATTAGATGCATTTTCTTCCAAAGAGACTCATAGAGTAAAAAAATGAATCATTGAGCATTTTATTTTAGTTCTGTGTGGGATTTGCCTGGCACCTTTTGACACTTAATTTAATTTTGTTAAATTTGATATTGAAATATACATGAAAATCCTTTGATAAAACACGGTTCTTCTCTCTTTCAATCACACCTTTTGGAAGAATCAACTCTTTTGTGTGTGTAACAATCCATTTTAAAGCAGCTGTTTCAAAATGCAAGGGAAAACACTTATTTCATTTAGTAGGAGGATGTAGGTACACTGTTGTGCTTTGGAAAGGGAAGTGTCAGTGCACTTGTAATGATTCCAGTGCTCATCCTGGCACTGGGGCTCACCTTTTTGGTGCAGGAATGAATATATAACCTCAGGAAATAGGGTGGAAAATTCGCCTGTATTGCTGTATTATCCGACACTCTAATCACATAAGCAGTTCATCAGTGCGTGTTAAGGTAGTGGTTGATTTTTACCCTAAAATATTCCCAGTTTTACATCTTCATTAGTTCCCTTATCAGCCCTCTGCTGTTCTGTAGCTGCACTCTCCCTGATACGATCATTTTTGTACCCTGAGAGCAGCAGCCTGTCTGCCTTCTCCTTGCATCCTCTAAAGGGCACAGATGCTGCCAGGAGTCTGTGGAAATACTCCCGAAGATGAAAAATTATGTCTTAAAATTATGTCATGAAATTATCGCTCCAAAGCTGTCCTGCTAAGATCATTTTCCACCTTGGAAACGTGCCCTCATCCTTCTCCTGTTCTCCCGTGTCACAACTTCACTTTTGAAATAGCAGTAAATGTTATGTTAATCTCTCCTTTAAAATCACTCCTTAATGTATGTGTTCATCAGGGTAAAATACAGTACCCTAAAACATTGTTAGCGCTGAGCATTAACATCAGGGGAAAAGTGTCTAAATCCTACTTAAATGAATATTAAAAGTTGGAATGTTCTTTTAAGACAAGTCACTGCTGTATATTCTTTTCTAGTGCTTTGTGGCTCCAGCAATTTTTGTCTATACCCTGCACTGAACTGAAACAGCATTTTTGATGAATTTTGCTGTTAATTTTGACATTCAAAGGTCAATGAAACTCTCTATTAAGATATTAGGCATAACATACGCTCATTATATCATAATGTACCACTTATCTCACCTCCATAGAGCAGCAGCGTAATGGTGCAATAATATTCTGTAAATCACAGCAAGGTATCTAACATCTCTTCTAACATCTATATGTAAATGGAATTGGGAGCAGATGGGGTTTTTTGTCTTTCTGAGTACTTCTGGTGGTATCTGATATCCTGCTTGACCTATATTCGTGTCCTTTTCAGTGGTAATCACATTTCTGTCACTCTACATCTGCCATGTTCATCCATGGGCCAGGACTTTATTGGGATTGCCTGTAGAGTTTGAAGGCACTAATAAAATACATATTTTTAAGATTGCCCAGTTCTCTGCCTTAGGTGTGAAGCATTTCAATCCCAAGTCCCTCCCAGCCACAAGAATTCATGTGGAATAAAAGATTGGGAATGAAAGCTTTTTCAATGAAGATCTCTTAGTGGCTTTATACTTTTAAATTGTTGTCTCTGCACTTGGAATAACCTAAAAGCACTTATTAATATTTGATGGTGTGGTGAAAGCCCTAGGTATGCAGATTTATGGAAGCCCCACAAATTGCTCATCTGGGCTTAAACATTCTTGCTCCTCATTCTTTAACCAAAGCCTGGAAGCTGTAAAGTCAGGCTCATGAGGCAAATGTGTCCCTTGGAAGGGGCTTTCCATATGTGGGCTTAATCTAATGAAAATATTCTCCATATTATTTAAAATTCCATATTTATTTTGATAACTTGTAGGTGATGCTGGTATGAAATGAAAGACTTTGCATTTCACTTAATGAGCAATGCAGAAAAAAGGATTTTTTTGGTGTGTGTTTGGTTTTTTTCTTTAATAGTTTGGTAAAACTTGAGAGCACTCTCTACAAATGTTGTGTCTTGAGCCTGCATGCTGAAGAAGGCATTGCTGGGTTTTTGCCAGCTGGCAGTGATATCTGTCAGTATTTTTGATGGGGATGCACTCTGATTTTTCTAAGCTAATGATTTGTAAGAAATTAGATTTGGGATCTGGAAATTTGGGTTAAGGAAAGGTCAAGGAATTAAAAGATTATTATGGGCAATAAAAAAAACCAGATGGAATACAACATTATGCAGCGAAGAGGAACTTCTGGCAGGGCAGGGCATAGGACGAGTGCAGCAAAGCCAGGACCGGCAAAACAACTGCTTCCACATCAAACCAGCATGAAACACCTTCAATTTTCCTTCCCTTTGTGCAATAACTGCCCTCAGACTGACACCTGTGCTGGTGCTGCTGTCAGTGCTGGCCTCGGCCATGCTGCTCTCCTATTTCATTTTCTGGTCAGCAATTAAATGTACGGAGATAAAACCTGAGCTGAGGCAGCCCTGTGGGACAGCACCCTGAGCTCAGGTGCCACATGTCCTTTGGCCAGCTCAGAGCACGGTGCCACTGCCAGCTCAGTTGAATTCCATTTGGGAGAGGAGGATAAAGGGATGGAGAGGTGCAGGGTGTGCAGGCAGCCCTGGGGGTCTGAATTCACATGCAGGCAGCACCAGCAGCTCCCAGACAGAGCCATTAATCTGCTCAGCCCTGCTGCCTGTCAAAGATGAAAGTCAAACTTGCAGTGGGAGCCCTGCCAGGCTCGGGTCATCCCTGAGCGTCCAGGCTGGCTCTGGAGGAGATTGTGCCTTGCCCTGGGAGGATTAGGCAAGAGTGACACAATTATATTTTTGTTCTGGCTGTGCTAGACAAAATATTGCCCATTAGACATTTGCCCTGCTATTTCATTTGCTCTGATGGTGAGGTGATGTGTGTTGCTCATTTTTAATGGCCGCGTTTCCTCGGTGCTGCTGCAGGAAATTATTAGGACAATGTCCCTCCAATTATGTAATGCAGGTTACTTAAGCCTATGTATGTGTAATGAGAGCAGGGATTAGGAGCAGCATGTGCTCCAGGATAAAGAAAAAGCTTTGGACTGACCCAGAAATAGTTTTTTTGTGACCTTATCCCGCCATGGGAGAATTTAGGTAAAGGTGAACTTTCGCTGGTGGTGACTTGTGGTGGCTCTGCCGACTTCTTACTTGCAAAAAGTGATGTTGCTTTAAACAGGAAGAGGATAAACTCTCCAGAGGAAAATGTCTTGTCTCTACAATGGAAAAATCTGTAGGCTGAAAGAAAAATATTGCAAATTTGCATCCCTGCTCATTTTACTAAGGAGAGGAGGCAGCACAAGGTGTAGCGATGCACATGGAACTTGGATTAGGGGAGAGGTGCCCAAAACGGGGCCCGTGGGGCGCCCAGGGCTGTAGGGTGAGGGTTCCTTGCTCTGTGACACACAAATAACAGGGTCTGGGGAGTTCTCAGCTGAGTGGGACTCTGCCCACAGAGCTCCTCAGCCTCCCCATGGGATCTGCAAAACCAAATCTGCATCCCAGATGGGGGAGGTGCCTGCATATCCATCCTTATAAAAACGAACTCAAAGTGTTCTTTTTTTCCAGCCTCACTAAAAAATTGTCACTTTCTTTTCTTAATTGTGTTCTCTATTGAGGCTTGAAACAAGTGTAACACGTCAAAACTTTGTTTTTAATGTGGAAAATTATTTCGACAAAATTCTAATTCAACAACATATTCAGTAAAGCTGAAAATTTTTTATATCACCACTTTTAAAGGTGCAATGGAAATTAGTGCAGCTGAACTCTTACATATGCTTTCAGAATAAAGCTAGCAGGCTCCATTGTGCCATCTTTAATACAAAACTTTTTCTCCTAGTCAGAATAAAATTGTTCTGTATGATTTCTTTTTTATTTTCACTTGAGAGAAAAATAACATTTTTCCTTTACACCCTCATTTGGGGAGAAAAAGAGATCATTTTAAAAATTGCTATTGCCTCTTTCATTATTAAATAACACAGAAGATTTATTTTCTGAGCAGCTTCAGGCCTCCTGAACACACTTTTATACTTCTTTTCCCCCTAAGATTCGTTTTTTTGTTTTAAATGTATTTTATTTCTTGCTTGAATGTTGCTGCCTGGCACTTTTGGTGCTATGGCTGAAATGAGCAGCACCTCCTTTTCTGGAAATTCTGTGACTACAAACACAAGGTGCAGCAGCCAGGTCTCCATCCCAGTAGCACTGAATGTCTCCACAATTATTGCTTGAGCACTCACTTAGGTAAGATGAACAAAAATCAGTTTAAAATATGTTTGCCACTCATTTTCACAGCAAAGCATTGAAGTCATGCTTGGTGGTGGTCTTTTTTTTTTAAATTTTTTTTTAAATTATTATTATTTTTGAGAGCATTTAGGTCTGTGCTTGAGAAATGACAGTGAAGTAAAGGTTTTGGCTTCATTTCTGTTGGCCTGAGCCTGGAATTCTGGTCTCTTTTAGAATTAAGTTCTGATAGAAATGCTGTATGCATCTTCATCACAGCTCTTCTCTTGGCCTATTCTCATCTTCACTTCCCCCTGCCCCATTTTTCCTCCTATTTCCCTCCCTTTCTTCCTCTTCTATCTTTCACCGTCTTCCCTCTCTCTTCTGGGCTGGCTAAGATCCTCCTGCCTCTTTCTCTCTCTGATGAAGCAGCAACAGAATGAAAACAGATGAATTGTGAGTTCTTTATAATACAGCAAATTATACCTTGGAAATAAGGCAACAAAATTGGATGACTTTTTGTGGGTGAACTTCTGAGTTAAGAAATAGGAGGTGAATTTAATTTACACAAGAAACATTAAACACTTCACCAGCGCCCATGGATTTATGTAAGTCTTGTTCACTTATGTATTCCCTGGCCTCATCCTCTTCCACCAAGGTCTTCCTTGCTCCAACCTTTCTCCTTGATCTCTGGGGAAAGAGTTTGGGATCTCTAAAGCTGATCTTACAATTAAATACTGAGATAAATAAGGCACTCAGTGCCTCAGCCTTTTCAAATGAAGGTGGCCAAGTATTTGACACCCTTTTTCTGCTGATATTTCACTTAAAAGTAAACATGTTTTCAGGAAAATATCCTTAAAATCTCTGTGGTTAGGGATTCTGCTGGAAAGAGGACACAGCAAAGGGAGGTCCTGATGGCAAATTCTTTCCTCTGGTGATATAGAAGCACCTGCTCTGCTGTGCATTTTTTTGGATTTGGGTATTTTTTTTGTCTTAAGTTCCCTCCTGAAGGATCTTGCACTGTCCTGAAAGACTCTCAGGTGTGACACTGCCCAGATTCGGTACCTTTCTGCCTCTTCTGCTCTTTTCTAAACATTTTATTTCCCAGGTTGAATGTAGAACCCTTCTGACCTTTCAGAACTGAAGATAATGAAAAAGAATCAATCTGTTCAGTTTCTGGCTTTTTGTTTCCACTTCTAGTAAAATGAAGGCAGAGGTACTAAGGGTCAATTTTGGCAACAGAAGAAGTGTAACTCTAACAATATGACACTACAATTTTACCGTGGTGTTTATTTCCTATTAAACACATTTATTCTCTTTTCACCAAGTACCTATTTCTAGTTAACTCCTTCCTATAATCCTATGTAAAATCTCTGCATTTTACAGCATTTCTGTAATGTCAAATGCACAAATATTTGCTTTTATCTGGGACATTTGGGCTCTAAATCAGTCGCTGTGTTTTGTCTGTTCATACTGAATGGAGAGTTGCTGACTTCCACCTATGAGGGAGCGTGCTACAAAAATGATCAATAGCTGTTTGCATCCTATTATTTTTATTCTAGGCACATTCCTATGGTCAGGATGCCAGACTCAGTGTAATGTGGCATGTTGTCTAATCAATAGTAATAATGATAATACAGCTTTTTATCCGGATGGCAGCTTCATGGAGGGATTTGGAAACCATTTGTTATCTGAATGGTGATATGAAACCTTAACATTAATGCCAACTACGCTGCATGTTCCCTCTGAGTTTTCAGTGCATTGTGTGTCACCTTCCATTAAGTTTTACCATGTCATGCAGCTGCAGTTTGAAGTGCTTTACTTGTTCCTACGTAGAAAATTTGAGGCAGAAGGATGTATTTCAGCTCTCCCTGCTGCCAGTGGATCTCAGGAAGCATCCAACTTCCCTCCGAGTTGAGGTCTAATTGCCGCTTATTAAAAATAATGAACTATCTTACAAGTTGTACTTTTCTGCTGCGGATTTAATTAGTGTTCACCTCCCCCCCCTTCCCTTC